>JAJPUD010027235.1:1380-15724 GCA_023553655.1 Myrmecobius fasciatus | reverse complement strand
TTTTTGCACCAAAGCCATTTATTCCCATTCACTTATTTCTGCTGGTGGCAAACCCAATGTCTAATTGTCAGTTGTTTAAATCTTGATAGTGTCCCTTCCTCTACCCTCTTCCTCCTTTCTTGAACCTATTCAGTTGTAAAATCCTCTCTATTCTACCTCTCCAATAACCCTTCAGTAATCCCTTCCACTCCATTTCCCCCACTGATGCCTTATTCCTACTACCATCATTCTACTTAAGGTCTATTGACATAGCCTTCTGCAAGGACCTCCTACCTTCATTCTCTCCCACTGCTAATCCATCATTCATCCCCCTGCCAGAATAATTTTCATTATGTTTACTTGTAAGTCTTGTCACTCTGTTGCTGTAAATCTACAAAGTGCCTGGAAATAAAGATTTATATTGATTGAGAACATTAGTCTTTTGAAGATATTTGCCATGGAGTGGATGGCAAAGTGAACTAGCAGGTTCCAGTGGATTTGATTAATAAATTTAGTGGAATTGAATAATTCAGGCTAAAATGAATCTTCAAGATTTTGCTCTAACATTCTAGAGAATTTTTGAAGTTTTCAATTTAATTTTGTTAGTGCAGCCACAATAAGTAGATATAGATCTCAAAGTTGAATAGCAAAGGGCAGAGGAGAGCTTTATTTTTTGTAGGAACAGAAACAAACAGAATAAATTACTCCCTTAGGAAATTGCAGAGATTTAAATATGATATTTAAGGCTGCAATTAGCTCATCAAAGTGAACCATGTACATTCCATTTTAATGGTCTAATGGGTATTTCTTTTTTAAAAAAGTGCACTGAGGAACTTCTGGGAATCAGTCCCCAAATAATTGAAAATTCAGCATAAATGGTATGTCATTAACTACATTTCTTTGAATGACTTTTCATTCCAAAAGGTAAGTTTTGTAGGGAAGATATGCTTTTCTTCCCCTTTGGCCATGTTTAGACCCTCTTGCTTCTTGATTACATATACTAATGGAATGGAAGAGTAACTTAAAAAGTCCTTAACAATATTCATTTTATATGTGTATACAGGATTCTATCTTCCCCTTTGGTGATTTCATGCAGGGTATCCCCTTTGTTTGGAATATAATTCTTCCTCATACATTCTTTATCTTCGACTCTTAGAATCTTTAGCTACTATCAAGATACAGCTAGGTACTCCCTGTTACAGAAAACATTTCCCATTTTTCAAAACTGTAAGTGTTCTCTCTCTTACCAAGTTATTTTGCATTTTGTTATTTGTAAATGTTAAATTGCCTCCCTATCTCAGAATGTAAGCTTTTTGAAGACAGGTGCTAGCTATTTCCTCTTTCCCCTTTATTTTACCAGCATCTATCCTGGTATTTTACACATAGCAGAATGAAAAAAAAATTTTTTTGAATTGATTTGAGCAATTGAAGTAAACTTCCTATTGTCAAAATGACAAAAAATATATTATTTCAAGCAACAGTTTTCTGTATGATCTTGTGTGAATCACTAGACCTTTCTAAGTTTCTATTTCCACAGCTGTAATGTAGGGAAAATAGTATTTGCCTTAATTACCTCACAGAGTTGTTGTGAGGTTAAAAGGGGAAAATGTGTACAAAGTACTTGAATATCATGAAACTCAGTTCATATAAATGACAGGTACAGTTATTGCTAATTTAGTGTATAAGGATTTATACTTGATTCAGGAAGGTAGAGGATTTACTCTGCAGAATATTTTTAAAATGATTTCTCTGTGATATATTAGTATGATTTGTCTTTTCTGTGAATGTGCTGTGGTAAAAAGATCATTTGGTCTGGAATCTAAGCACTTTGGTTCAATAAGCTCTACCATTCTGCTACTATAATACAAATCAACGACCTTCTCTGAGTCTTGTTTTTCTCATTTGTTACATGGTGTGGCTGGACTACATGATCTCACAAATCCCTTGCAACTCTAAATTAATAGGCAGAAAAATTGGCAAGAATAGGAAACGAAGTCCAAGGTGTGTGGGTTAGCAAAACCATCCCTGCATTGAGATTGTAATAGAAATAATTTACATGCATGTAAATTAAAAATCTATTTTTAAAATCTATTCATTAAAATAGGTTCTAGAGCCCTGGGGTTTTTTTTTTTACCCTTTTTGTAGCATGCACTCTTTGCATCCTGATGAAATACAAGGACCCCAATTCAAGACTAAATTGTTCCTTAAAGCCATTATAATAGAAAGAAATGTGAAATTTTAGTTAGAGGTTAGTGAAAATGAAATATAAAAGTTTATGAATCCCCAAAATCTATTCATGGGCTCATTGAGCAATAAGATTGTGCAAAAAGAACACTTATTCTGATTAAATGACTCCATGGTCCATATTGTTGTTGTTTGTCCTTCATTCTTGAAGAGGAACATAACATTGGGAAAGTGATGCTATGGCATGCAAGTGAATTGGATTTAAGTGAGGGATGACTATGCAAGGTCACCTTTTTCCTCTGGAACTATCTGGGTCCAGGACAACTGGAAATGGCAATCGATGCAATGGAAAACAAAACTGTACACCTAGCTGTGTTATTGAGACTGGTCAAGTGGAAAAAAAAACAATATTTCTCTCCTAATTTTAGACAAGTCATATTCCCTTTTGGAGACTAATATCTGCCTCTCCCTTTCTGAAAGCAAGAAAGGTAGGAACAAATGATAAATACTAAGTAAAAACATATTGGGAATAATAGCCCTATAGAAAAATAATGTTACCCAATGGCATTTTGGGTTGAGAGAACACAACTAAACCTCTTGAAAGGTAGGAGAATGATAAATCTGGAGTTAGTTCCTTTCCTTTATAGCTCCCTGGAGGTAGATAATATCTTTCTACTAATCCTAATCCCAACCTGAACTCCCAGTAGGATCTAGACTTTTTAAAAGTTAAATTCAGAAGAAAAAAAAGTGTTTTGTAATGGTTAGGGCAGGCACAGAATGGGAAGAGCAGCATGATCTTGGTTATGCTAAAGAACCAGTTTGACCAATTATATTTGGGAGCTATGGGGAAGTACCAACAATGAGAAAAGATGGCCTTTCCTTTTGATCTAGTTTGATGTAGGACATGCAAATGTGAATTGGTCTATCTAGATCTATTACTGCAGTGTAAAATCTCTTTTACTTGTCAGAAAAAATAACTGATGCTGATAAACACAGAATTCTAAAATTTCAAAATGTCTGACACAGATAATCTCATTTGAGCTTCGTGACACCAAAGTCCTTTCTCCATTTTATAGATGAGGAAACAGGCTCACAGTCTATTTTTCCACTCTGTCATATTATCTGTGCAAACTAAGCAAAATGACCAGCTTTCTCTTCATTATATCCTCAACTTTGTCTAGCATAGCGTTTTGAACATAGGAGACACTCAAAAATGTTTATTAAATAAATATATTATAGGGCAGCTATAGAGAACCAGCCCTGAAGTCAGGGAGAGCTGAGTTTAAATCTGATCTCAGACACTTAACATTCCCTAGCTGTGTGACCCTGGGCAACTCACTTAACCTCAATTGCCTAAGCAAAATATATATATATATTATTAAATATAAACAATATAAATTAAATATAAATATAACTCATATTTAGAGACTTGCAAAGAAAACACCATTCTCTGTTGACTGATAATTTCACTTAAATCATTATTTAATTTGAAGATAGGGACCATCATTTGAAGTTTCTGACTCTCCAACTGTTCTGGTCTTGGTCAATTTTATTAACCTGTGAAACTGTCACCTCCACTTACTAACGGACAGTTTAGACCATCCAAATCACACATTCATAAGTGTTCAGGCGTACTATAATCTGTCACAGATTTTCTAAACAGTCTCTAGAAAAGAATTGCTTAAGATAATGGATATTTTTGAATGTGAATGTGGATGTATTTAAATTCCCAGTAGCCCCATTTTAGTATATGTTTTGTTGGATTCAGCATTATCAGGAGAAGAAATGTCACAGTATTAAATGGCTCCAAGACTTAATGAGTTTCAATCTTCACTTTTGTCATAGCAGGAATCAAAGATGGAGTTTAAGCCATCAGCAAACTACACTGCAGTGATCAACTTCCTTATTCTAGGATTAACAGACGATCCCATTCTTTGTATCATTCTCTTTATGCTATTTATGGGGATATATTTGTTCACTGTAATGGGAAATTTCTGTACAATTATTCTAATTAGGTGGAGTCCACAGCTTCACACTCCCATGTACCTTTTTCTCAGTCACTTAGCTTTTGTTGATGTGGGGTATTCCACTTCAGTTACACCTAACTTGTTAGTGAATTTTATGGTGGAGAAAAACATCATCACTTATCCTGGCTGTGTTACTCAGTTAGGTTCTCTGGTGACCTTTGGGGCGACCGAGTCCTTCTTACTGACATTCATGGCTTATGACCGCTATGTGGCTATTTGCAACCTATTGCTTTACTCTGTGAAAATGTCTGACCAAGTCTGTTCTGTCTTACTAGTGATTGCTTATATGGGTGGCTGTTTGAATGGGGTAACTTATACAGGCTGTTTATTGAATTTATTCTTCTGTGGCCCTAATGTAATCAATCACTTTTTCTGCGACTTTTCTCCTTTAGTTAAACTTTCCTGTTATCATGTCTTAGCAGCAGAAATACTTCCTGCTATCTATTCAGCAATAATAATAGCTATAACTCTTATAACCATTGCCATCTCCTATCTGTACATCTTCTTCACTATTCTCAATATGAACTCAAAAGAAGGAAGACACAAAGCCTTCTCCACCTGTACTTCCCATCTTACTGCAGTTACTCTCTTCTATGGGACCATTATATTCATTTATGTGATGCCTACATCCAGCTATTCCACGGATCAGAATAAAGTGGTGTCCATCTTTTATATTGTGGTGATCCCAATGTTGAACCACATGATTTACAGTCTGAGGAACAAGGAGATTAAAGATGCCTTTAAAAGACTGGTCAGTAATAAAAGACATTCTTAATTATTGGAAATTAAATTAATTAAAGAGCATTCTTATAAAACAAATCTGAAAATGCTGTCATTTGGATAACACCATTCTACAGTACTTGATTAGTCACCAAAAGAGATTTGGATTTAATCTCAGCTGTTACAGCCTAGTTGGTATGGCCATGGGAACAAATGAGTTAATCTGTCTCTGTCTCAGTTTCATCTCTAAAACAAAGTCTAAGTGATCTCTGAGGTTTGTGGTGTAATTAAGAGTGGTGGATTTGGAAGCAAATCCTTCTCTGCCATTTTCTATCCAAGCAACCACTGGGTAACAAGAACAACTAATATTTATATAGCCCCTGCTATATGCCAGACACATAGCTTTACAAATATTTGAACCTCATAACAACCATTGGAGGTAGGTGTTATCAGTTTATAGCAGAGGAAATTAAGTCATCAGAGGTTAAATGATTTGGTTAGGATCACAAAGCTATTAAATGTCTTGAAATGGATTTGAATTTAGTTCTTCCTGACTCCAGACCTGCTGATCTATCTACCTTGCTACTTTAATTACTTGTAAAATAAGAAGATTTTGGTTAAATGGCAGCAAGTGTTTCTTCCAGTTCTAAATCTGTGACCCTAAGATCCTGCCAGTTCTATCATTCTATGTATGTGTAAGTTGACTTATATAATACATTAATAAAGTGTTGGCAACTTATTCAAAGCATTTTCACATCTGTTTTATTTGATCCTCACAACAACTTTTTCTGACCTTGTCACCCCAACTCTCAAAATCCTCTAGTGGTTTTCTACCATCTCTACAATCCAATATAAAGTCTTTTGTAATGTAAAGCCCTCCACAATTTGGCTTCTTCATGCGTTTCTAGCCTTCTTATAGATTTCTCTTTCCAAAAGATTCCTTGGAGTAGGTGTAAACAAGTGTACCTATGGTTCCTCATCCATAATACACCATCTCCCTAATCCCTGCCTCTGTAGTGGCTGTTCCCCCATGTTTTCCTCATCATTTCCAATTCTTCAAATCCTTTATTTTCTTTAAGACTCCAATAAAGTGCTGTCTTCCACTGGAGGCATCTCTTGGATCCTGCAGGTGCTAGGGTCATCTTTTCAGGTAACATTTCATTTACTGTGGAATTATATATTCTGATTTATACATGTTATCTACAACATTATAAAGTAAAATCCACAAGAGCAGGGACAGTGTTTGCTTTTTCTCAGTATCCCCTGTATTTACTGGTTGGTGTTCCTGACACATGGTAAGCACTTAATAAATGTTTCTGACTTGTTGAGTATTTGATTTGGAGGTAGAAGGGATCTTAGAGGTCATCTATTCTTATTTTTTAAATAATAAAAATAGTAATGATAAAGACCAACAAAGTTCTTCAAAGTCTGCAAACTTTGCAAAATGTTATTTTATTCTCACAATGAGCATATTTAATTGGCATTACTAACACATTTTACAGAAAAAGAAACTGAGGTAGACAAAAGTCTACCTCAAAGTCTACTTCCCCTCACAGAATCCCCTCACAGAATTACAAATATATTACATTACATTACAATAGTAACTAAGACAGGACCCTATTATATCTTTGTAATGTTAAGTCTAGCATACCATTCCTTATGCAGTATTAGTGCTTTTATCTGATTGATGAAAAAACTGAGTTTCAGAGTAGGGAAGTAACTAGCCTAAGATCACACAGTTTGACCGTGATAAGAGATCATAGACTTGAGCCCAAGTTTCCTAATTCCTACGTCAATGCATTTTTGACTATAAAATGCTCCCTCTTGAATAGGGCCTAAGATCTCTTTTATTCTGAAATCCTATAGATAAGTATTTTTTTAACTTCAAAATGCCAAGCTAACATTAATTAATGTTAAATGTTTACAGATATATAAAGTTTTATTTCTAATCCCACCTCCTTCAACTCCTCACCAACCTTCTTGCCAACCATTCTCCTCTTCCTCCTCCTCCCCTTCCTCCTCTTTCTCCTCTTCCTCCTTCTCTTCCTCTTCCTCCTCTTCTTCCTCCTCTTCCTCCTTCTTCTCTTCCTCCTCCTCCTCCTCCTCTTCCTCTTCCTCTTTCTCCTCTTCCTCCTTCTCCTCCTCCTTTTCTTCCTTTTTCTTCTTTCTTCTGCTTTTTCTTCTATTTTTCTACCCTCTTTTCTTTTCTCCTTTTCTTTCTCTCATCTTTTTCTTCTTTTCTCTTCTTTCTGTGTGTGTGTCCTCCTGCCTCTCTCTTTCTATCCATCCCCCCCTCTCTCTTTCTCCTTTGCCCTCCTTCCCTCTCTCCATTCTTAGTCCTTGAACTCAAATGTTTCCTAGATCTCCCTTTTTCTTTCCACCTAGCTACATAAAGGTTCCTAGCAATGACTCATTCATCACATAGTATTTCCTTTTCCCATTTGATACCAAGAATGAGTATTATTCCTGCGCCCACTCAAGACAGACAAAGGAAGATATTCAAAGACCTTAAGAAGAGATATAATAGAAATCATGGACAGAGGCACATAGGGCATTCAAATAGAAATGCAAGGGAGTAACCAAGAAAATTCAGCAAACAAATATCATGAAACAAAAGACAAAGCAATATGATGATCATTAACATTAAATAACATCAAATCTTCTTGTATCCAAGTAACCCACATTCAATGTAGGTTACTTCATTTCATCTTTTCTTGAGTCCCAGATTTAGTTATCTAGTCCTTGAATATCCTCTCTTGGACATTCTAGAAGAGGCCTCATTCTCAGGAAAGCTCTGAAAAAGGCTCTGCTTGCCTGGTTCCAAATTACTTGTAGAGATTTCTATGTAATTCTGCTAAAATCTTCCAGTAACCATACTGCTTACCAAGCAAACAAACAAACAAACAAAAAAATCCAAATTTTTCTCTGCTTTTAGGAATTTTTTCTTAAGTACATTTGTTGGAATTAAATGGCTACTAATAAGAGTAAGAACAAAATTTCTTGAAACATCATTGCACAAAGTCCAAAGATCCTGAATATATAGAGAGACAGATTTTTATGTATTAAAAACAATTATCAACTAACACCAAGTAATTAAAATAAAACAAACCAACCAGGATACAAAAAATTAGGGACTTTCCAAGTTGTAAGAGGAAGAGTGAACAGGCACAATTCCCTGAAATCAGAAAAAGAAGTATTCTACTCATCCCAAGTGTCTGTAAACAATCAGAGGGACATGGATACAATTATTGATTGATCAATTTGGGGCCAATTTTCAGATAAAACATATGAGTTGCTTCAGATAAACAATTGTGAGATAACTCCTTGCATCTAACCTCAAATCTAACTAGTTTCTCATCATCATAAGCCAAGTCCTTAGTTAAGGGTCTCTAAGTAATAGGGAGAAGTGGTCCAGCTTCCACGTCATATAGGTCTAGGTTCAAACAATGCAATAAAGTTTTCTGACAATTCCAATAATTGATTAAAGTTTTCTCACAAGATAAAAGTTAGACTAGACCCCTAATTAAAGAAAAAGAGGACTCAACTAAATCCAGAATTGAGTCACAAAATGTAGTTAGTGGGGTTTACTTAATTCCCACACTATTCTCTCATGCAAGATGTTGACATGTGGGCTAGATGAAAGTACAGTTAGATGGCTTTGGACTGCTTTAATGACAGAACCTAAAGATGTCATTAAAACTTGATGTCAACTTAGAGGTAGGTATTCATTGGAATACTCCATAGATCCAACCTTAGACCTGTGACATTTAAATTTTATATTAATGACTTAAATGAATAATTAATGCCAGGAATGTTGATGTTTAAGTTGAAATAGATGGGTTTAGAACTCTCTTTAAACTCTGAGATTATATAATTCTGTCCTCTGAAAAAGGTAACATATATAATTCAGATTTTTTCAGCAAGGCTGTACAAAAGGAAACTTTTCAAATCCTTGTCAATTCCCAAAACAGTGGACAGTAGAAGTTTGTAGGTGCTGGTTCATAGTAGGACCAGTGGGGAGGGAAAGGGAAGTAGAGTGCCTATGTCAAGGGGAGCTCATTGGAACAGGTAGAAATGAAGAAATAAAACATCTTGTATATCTCCCATTTCCAAGTTTTCATTATCTTCTATGTGTAGCTTTTAGAATATCAAATTATTTACAATAAAAATAAAAATTGACTTGTTTTTCTTGAGTGTAGCTTAAGAGTGTAGTAGTGGTTTAATTCTTCAGTTGCAATTAATTTTGCTATTATTTCTTTTCCAATCAGAGGGCTCCTTGAAGCTATGCTACTAAGGTCCATTAAATCAAGTCAATTGTTGTTTCCTACATCAGAGTGTGGGAAGTCATGCTATTCATTTCTGACAGAACTAACAAACATAGCTAAACATAATTCATTCCTTTATTTTTCTAAAACCTCACTTAGTTCTGAAAGCTTGTAGTGCATGTTCCCCAAGGTTCATGACTAAGGATCTCTTTACTTTTTTATACTCACTTTCCCCTTTGGTGATTTCAACTATTCTCATGACAGCAATTATAGGAACCTCCCAATGTGATATTTATATTTTTAATATTCTTCCCAGAGCTACAATGACATGTTTCTGGTTGTCTCATGTGAAGAGACACCTACAAGTAAATGTATCTGAAATTAAACCTATAACCTACTTCTCTGATCTGACCATTTAAACAATATCTCAATTTCTGTTGATGCCATTATTGTTTTTCAAGTCTCCCAGGACTGGAATCTTCTTTGATTCTTCCCTGCTTTCATTTCACTTATTTACTTAGGTATCATGCCTAATCATCTCTGTCTCCTTAATATTTCTTCCATCTAGTTTCTCCTCTCTGCTTCCACTGACTATTGTAAAAATCCTGAGAAGATTCTCCTATATCTAATCTAATGTGCTCTAACATTTCCCCTATATTACTTGCAATAATAACCTTTTAAAGCACTACCATTAGAAAGATGCCATAATTCAGACATCTATGCAAAAATGTCGATTGTTCCTTGCTGCTAAGTCAATAGAATATAAAATCCTGATAGCTGTCATTCAAGGCTGCAATCTGCCTGAAATTTACTTAGATTACCTTCTCAATGTGTTTTTGCCTAAGTGAACTGAACTCTTCATCTTACATTATTATTATCGTTATTATTAAGCCACAATTATAAAAAAGAATTAGAAAAATAGAAAAGTTGATCAGAAGAATATAGTAAGTAAGAAAAGGAAATGTGTACAAGTCATCTATTTCTTTTTTTTTCTTTTTTTTTTAATTTTTATTTTATTTGCATAACATATGTGTGGGTAATTCTTCAACAATAACCCTTACATAGCTTTCCGTTACAAATTTTTCCCCCCAACTCCCCACCCCTCCCCTAGATGGCAGGATATCCACTACATGTTAATTATGTTAAAATATTGGCAAATCGAATATATGTATACATATTTCCAAACTTATCATTGGTGTGCAAGAAAAATCTTATCTGCACAAACGATATATCAGATAAAGGAAACACAATGTAAGCAAACATCAATCAAGGAGTATGAGAATGTTATGTTGTGGTCCACATTTCGCATCCCTCTCTCTGGGTGTATATGGCTTTCTTCAGTGAACAATTGGAGGTGGTTTGAAACATTTCATTGTTGAAGAGAGCCATGTCCATCAGAATTGATCGTCATATAGTACTGTTGTTGCCGTGTATAATGATCTCCTGGTTCTGCTCATTTCACTCAGCATCAGTTCATGTAAGCCTCTCCAGGCCTCTCTGAAATCATCTTGCTGGTCATTTCTTACAGAACAATAATATTCCATAACATTCATATACCATAATTTATTCAGCCATTCTCCAATTGAAGGGCATCTATTCAATTTCCAGTTTCTAGCCACTACAAAAAGGGCTGCCACAAACATTCTTGCACATGTGGGGCCTTTTCCTTCCTTTATGATTTCTTTGGGATATAAGCCCAATAGAAATGCTGCTGGGTCAAAGGGTATGCACAGTTTGATAACTTTTTGAGCATAGCTCCAAATTGTTCTCCAGAATGGCTGTATCCGTTCACAGCTCCACCAACAATGCATCAGTGTCCCAGCCCTCCCACAACCCCTCCAACATTCAACATTAACTTTTCCTGTCATTTTAGCCAATCTGACAGGTGTGAAGTGGTACCTCAGGGTTGTCTTGATTTGCATTTCTCTGATCAATAGTGATTTGGAGCACCTTTTCATATGACTATAAATAGTTTTAATTTCATCCTCTGAAAATTGTCTGTTCATATCCTTTGACCATTTATTGATTGGAGAATGGCTTGAATTTTTATAAATATGAGACAATTCTCTATATATTTTAGAGATGAGACCTTTATCAGAACCCTTAAATGTAAAGATGATTTCCCAATTTATTGCTTCCCTCCTAATCTTGTCTGCATTGATTTTGTTTGTACAAAAACTTTTTAACTTAATATAGTCAAAGGTATCTATCTGGTTTTCAATTAAAAGTTCCAGTTCTTCTTTGGACATAAATTTATTCCATCTCCACAGGTCTGAGAGGTAAACTATATTATGTTCCTCTAACTTGTTTACAAAATCACTCTTTATATCCAGATCATGAACCCATTTAGATCTTATCTTGGTATGTGGTGTTAGATGTGGGTCAAGCCCTAATTTCTTCCACACTAGTTTCCAGTTTTCCCAGCAGTTTTTGTCAAATAGTGAATACTTATCCCAAGGTCATCTATTTCTTTATGAACACAAGTGTCTGGACCTGCTCACTGGAGGATTTTGGTACCACTCCAAATCCTGAGGGTGAGGAGTGAAAGGGTGGAACTCATGAAGATGGTCAAACAGGAGGAATTTGTTTATTCAAAATTGTCTCAGCCTTATATACCTTAATACCCTTACATAATTATAGCACATTGCACATGTGCTAAACATATACTGCGTATGTGGGACCACATAAGTAACTTGCTATTGTTTGCAGATGTCTCCTTGCCACTATAATATAATTTTGCTTTAATTACAACACAGATTATCATGCCCCCAATTCTTAGGAAAACTGAGATTCCCCCAAGGGTGATGGGGAGTCAAATCAGACACTCAGCACATTTCCTTTTCCTGGAGTAAAGGGTTTTATACTTTGCCCAGAGTTCCCCACTATCTGTGACTCTCTATACACAAAAAGGACATTGATGGGATGGGGTATCCCTTTTTAAAAAAAACTTGAGACCTATTGGAAAAATAAGAAATATTTGTCAGAAAATGTGTTTAGGTCTGGCCTTTACACCATGTATTTCAATAACTTGAAAAAAAGAATAGTATTATATTTCACACAACTGGATAGGGGATAGATATGTAATCAATCAATCATAACAAGTAATATTATAGAAAAGCAAATAGACCACTAAGCTTTTATTAATTTTTTAAAAGAAAAACTATAATACAAATAAAATAAATAAAACTAAAATCAAAAATATAGGATTAAGATAAATATTTGTCTGCTGAGTTTGACATCCAAAATATATAAGAAAATGTTACAAATCTACCAGAATCATTTTTCAGCACATGATCAAAATGAGGCTGGACTATTCAGATTATGTAAAGTGCTAGATTTAAATCTAACTGTTCTGAAAGCTCAATTCCAGGAAAGGCTGAGCAATCCAGTTCAGATCAAATACATTTTATCTGAGATGTCTGAGTAGAATCTTTCTTGAGAAGATTAGCTAATACCTGAACTCAAAGGTTGGTTCTCTTTGGTGACTTCTACTTCAATTGATCACTTCTAGTATGAAGTGGCATTCCAGTGTGGAGGTTCTCTATAGGGTTGGTTCAATATTTATGATTTCTTTCAGGCTGATTTCATGTTATTAGATTGAGATGCTGATTTTGAAAAGAATGTCAAATACACAGTGTGTCATTATTTTAGCATATTATTAGGCAATATCTCACAATCCTATGCATGGTAGGGAGATTATATAGTCTGCCTTATTCACATCTATGTAGAATTATTCTAAGTTGAAAGAGTATTAAAAAAATAGCTTAACATCAACCCACAGAGGAGTCTCATATGGCATAAGATAGGATTTTTCTTAGAGCTTATTCTGTTTGATACTTTTATCAGTGATTTAGATGAAGACATAAATGTTTATATCAAATTTATGTATAATAAGAAAAAAGGCATGTTATCTATTTCAGTCAAATCAATAAGCATTAATTATTTTTTTAATTATCTCTCTTATTTTTCAAAATACATACAAGGATAGTTTTCAACATGCATTCTTGTAAAACTTTGTTTTCAAATTTTTCCCCTTCCTTTCCTCCTTCTCCCCTAGACATCAAGTAAATTAATATAGGTTAAACATATGCAATTTTTCGAAATTTATTTATACATTTATCTTGCTACGCAAGAAAAATCACATCTTAAAGGGGAAAAAATGAGAAAGAAAGAAGGAAACAACAGCAAAATAATGAAAATACTATGTTGTGATCCACATTCAGTCCCCATAGTCCTCTGTCTGGATGCAGATGGCTCTCTCCATCACAAGTCTATTGGAATTGGTCTGAATCACCTCATTATTGAAAAGAGTCAAGTCCATCACAGTTGATCATCATATAATCTTGTTTCTGTGAACAATGTTCTCTTCACTTAGCATCAGTTCATGCAAGTCTCTACAGATCTTTCTGATGTCATCCTGCTGGTTATTTCTTATAGAACAATAATATTCCATTACATTCATATATCATAATTTACTCAGCCATTCAGCCAACTTATGGGTAGCTACTCAGTGTCAGGTCCTTGTCACTACGAAAAGGGCTGCTACAAACATTTTTGCACATGTGGGTCCTTTTCTCTTTTTTATGATCTCTTTGGGACAGAGATCCAGTAGAAATACTGCTAGATCAAAGGTTATGTACAATTTGATAGTCCCTTGGGCGCATAGTTCCAAATTGCTCTCTAGAATGGTTGGATCTATTCACAACTCCACCAACAATACATTAGTGTCCCAATTTCCTCACATTCCCTCCAATATTTATCATTATCTCTTCCTGTCATCTTAACCAATCTGAGAGGTGTATAGTGGTACCTCAGATGAACAAGTATTTATTAAACATTTACTATGTACTGGGCACTGTGCCACCTGCTGGTATTTAGAAAGAGCAACTGCTCTCATCATAAAATACAGAAACAATATTTGGAGTTATCTAGACTAACTTAAATGGTGCCCCAAATTATTAAGATTAAAATAACCCAAAATAAATATAGTACTTTGCATGGTTTCAAAAAATTAATTTAGTTTACCCTATTGAAAAAATATGTAATGGAGAATGATATTAAGGAAAGCTATATAAGCTTATAGAACATATTCATGATCAGTTAGTTGGTTGTTGTCCTTTGCTCTCAAAGAGGACCAAAAATGACATTACTGTGTTGGAGTCAATTTAT
>JAJPUD010027234.1:0-15725 GCA_023553655.1 Myrmecobius fasciatus | reverse complement strand
AGCAGGCATTGGGCTTCTGGTTGGTCTTTGGAGCCCTAGTGCCCAGCCCCTAATGAATACACTTAAAATAAGTCCTGGTTGCAGTGAATGAAATAAACTATATTCCCACTTGTGACTCCCAATCCCATCACTGTGTGCACAAGTCATTGTGTCTGGGCTTTTCTGTGAAAATTCAGGGGGCCGGGAGGGAGGGAAGTGGGGCTGGACTTAAGGGTCAACTCCATAGACATTAGAAGTGAAAAGGAGCAGCTGCCCCTTCTCCATCCCCCACTCCAGAGTTTGGAAAGGTCTTGTGTAGCAGCTCCTTCCTCCCCTCCCCCAGGCAAGATTAGGAGAGGGGAAGTTGTGGGCTAGAACTGGGCAGATCCAATGATCCTTCCGTTGTGTAGTTCTGGAGTTTAAGGGTCTGACTAGAGGCCTTTGAAGGTCCCCTCCATCTCTAGGGTTCTCTGATGGTGTAAAACCATTCCTCAAGGAAATCCGTGGCCCAGAGTTGTAGAGTGGGGAAAGCCCCAGATATGAAGCCAGCAAATCCCTGTTTCTCTACTTCACAGACTCTGTAAATCTTGAGAAAGTCCCTGCCTGTCTCTGGGTCTCAGTTTCCTCCTCTGAAAATCTCCCAGAATCCTTCCAGCCAGCTTCGAATCTACATGTTACAGTCTACCAGGCCTAGAGTTAGGAAGATCTGAGATCTGATACATACTAGCTGTGTGATCCTGGACAAGTCACTTAAGCTCTGCCTCAATTGCCTCATCCTCAAGAATACAGCAAACCACTGGACTATCTTTGTCAAGAAAACACCAAAAGGGGTCATGAAGGGGTGGCAGGCAAGAGGGATTGGTTGTTAAAAAGCTGAAGTTGGAGGTTGTGGCTCTGCTAGTCAATCCGATCTCAGCCAAGTTCCTTCTCCACCCCGGGGGCCTCAGTTTCCTCCTCTGAAAATGAGAAGAGGGGAGGGGGTAGACCCCCAGACCTTCTAAGATTTCTTCTAGGTGTAAGGCCTATAATCAGCTGAATCTCAGGTCTGTTCAAAAGCAAACCCTCAGGGTCAAGATCAACAAGCTAGGAAATACTTGGCAACTGTCCTTCTCTCTCCTTTCATCTTCCTGCCCTGGGGGCCTGCTTTCCACAGCTGATTGATCTGGTTAGAACTCCTGATCCTAATCCAGAACAACAAGGACTTTAGAGGACATCTAGATCAATTTCCCACCCACCTAGGCTACAGATCGGGAAATTGAGAGCCAGGGGGGTTCACAGTCCATTTGTGGCATTAGTCCTCAGCCTCTCCTCAATAGCCAACTGAGGACCAGCAGCAGTGCCCTATCCACCCTCAAGGATCTGTGTGAGTCCCAGATTCACTCCCTTGATTTATTCCGTAGTTGTGGGATGGTCATCTAATTTCTCCAGAGTTTTCCCCGGATTGCAAATGGATTCTGGGGGAAATACTCCTTGGGCTGTCAACTATCTGGGGAGCAGTAGTGTGTGATGGGAGAAGTAATCCCCGGGTCGGGTAGCACAGTGGACGAGAAGTCTTGAGAAAAATGAAACTCCGGAAACTGGAGGGATTGTTGCTACTGTTTCTAGGTTGTGGTTTGGTATGGTAAAGAGAGAACTCAGAGCCCTCTAAGACTTGGTCGCTCCCGATGTGATCCCGCCTCCCTCCCTGTGTGATCCCAGACCACTTACTTCCCTTCTGGAGGGAAGTTCCTCCTCTGTTCCATGAGGTATGTGGAGACACAAGTACTTTAAGGGTCAGAGGACTAGAATCAGTGTCCAGGTAAGTAACTCTTTCAAGGTGCCTCAGTTTCTTCCCCTGTAAAACGAGGAGTTGTAGGGCCTCTAAGGTCCTTTCCAGCTCTCAAGGGCCTGATCTGGTAGAAAGAATCATGAAGGTCCTGAACCAGTATCCAGTTCTTCTACTTCCTAACAGTGTGACCAAAGACCCCTCCCTTCCCTGTGCCTCAGTTTCCTCTCTGGTAACACGAAGGGGGTACACTCCTGTGGTTTCTGAGGTCCCTCTGTCCTAAGTTCTTCCCTGCTCTTCGTGCTAAAGTCTCCTCCAGCTCTGACAGAGTCTGTTTCTCAGCTTCTCCCAGACTGGGATTTGGTGAAAGTCTTAAAAGAGGCTCAGTGGGTGGTGCCCAGAGAGCCTCGGTTGGCCCCTTCTGTAGCCCAGAATCTTCAGTGACTCCAAGCTGGCTCTGGGAGACTTCATTCTCCCACTACCTAGTGGCGGAGGGTCCCAGGTTGCAACAGCTGTGAGTGCCTGGGGCCCTGGCAGGAGAGATTGGGTGGGGTGCAGTTGTTGTCAAGGAGAGATCTCCCCGGCCCCCAGCTCCTCTCCCTCCCATAACACCCTTGGGGTTGTGGTTATGAGGCAACATTGGCACAGAAGGGTCATGAAGGAAGGGGCGGGGCTGAATGATGGAAAAAAAAAAAGGGCCCTCCCCAGACAGGGCTAATGAAAGTACCCAGAAAAGCCCCGTGGCCCAGCCTGCCATGAGCCGCTCTTCTCTCCTCAGGGCCCTCAAGGGTCACAGCTGATCACAGGCGGGTAGGTTTTAGGGTGCCAATCATCCTGGTTTTCCGGCAGAGGAAGCTGGGGTCCAGCTCACCCAGCTAATAAGGGTCAGAGGTGACTCAAGGGAGGGGGAATCATATTAAGTCAGAGCTAGAATGGGCCTCAGGACAAGTCCACCCCCCTTTGTTTTTCAGAGGAGGAAACTGAGGCCCCAAGGGAGGAAGTGGCTGGTCCTATTGTTAGTGCTCCCCCTTAGGCCCCCACCCTCTATCTCCTACAGCTGTTAGTGAAGTGGATAGAGGAGGGCCTCAGGAGGACCTGAGTTGCTGGGGGACCTTAGGCAAGTCACTTAACCTGTCTGCCTCAGTTTTCTTAAGTGTAAAATGGGGATAATGACATCACTTACCTTCCAGGGTACCTGCCACATAATAGGCCAAGGATTCTCTCCTGCCTTATAATTACGAACATTGAATTATAGTTTTGTGATTGGAAGGTACCTTGGCCATCTGATGGGGGAGACTGAGGCTCGGGACAGGGAAGTGACTTGCCCAAGATCATAGAGGCAAAGGATGAGCCTTTATATTCATTTTATATTTACTTATCTGTATCTATAGGATTTCCATTTGTGTGTAGGGGGGCAGAGTTCTAGCCCTGGGGGCCCAGCTCTGTGACAGCCATGGTTTCCCCCCTCACTGGAGTATCAGTCCCTTGGGGGGCAGGGCCTGTTTCTTTCTTATCTTTGCATCCCCAGTACCAGACACTGGCCTAAGCACCTGAACAGCTTCTGAAATTGAATAAGGAGGAAGCAGCAGCCTCTGAAATTGAAGCCGGAGTCCTGAACTCCAAAGCCAGGGCTCCCCGCTCTATGTTGGGGGGCCTCCTGGTCTAGTTCTCAATCTGGAGAGGTCCCCCTAATGATGAAATTTCAGTGTTGGGGGGGGCAGAACTGTAGGACTGGGCCCCCCCAGAAGTCATAGGGTGCGAGAGGGGGGGGAAGAGGGGGGGAAGGACTCATGGGCACAGCTGGCCCGGCCTGGCCCTACCTGCTAGGGCAGATGGCAAAGTCTGTGGCCTCGGGGCAGCCTGCAGGAGGCCGGGGCCGGCAGACGGGAGGCTCCCCGGGCCTTTTTAAGGAGATGGGGTAATGTGTGCGGGCGCCCCAACAGGATATTAAGTCAGATTGCCTTTCACTGAAGGGGCACTTTGTTAAAGGGAGCCGGGAACTATCTCCGCCTCCCGGCCCCTCCCAATGGGCCTCCTAGAAACTGCTGGGTTCACTCGGAGATCCTACTTCAATTAACTCTTTCTCCCC
Organism: Myrmecobius fasciatus; assembly: GCA_023553655.1. Lineage (NCBI taxonomy): Eukaryota > Metazoa > Chordata > Mammalia > Dasyuromorphia > Myrmecobiidae > Myrmecobius > Myrmecobius fasciatus. The sequence goes on along the minus strand of JAJPUD010027234.1, from coordinate 11,892 downwards.
CCCCCCCCACCCCTCCCCTCCCCTTCCAGGCCGTCTGTACTTTCCTGAAAGCTCCTCCCTGCACAATGTGTACGCTTCCTTTAACAGCCTCCCCCCCCCAATCCTGCTCTTCCGTGCCCAGGCAGGTCTTCCCCTCTTCCCTTCCCCCCAAAGTGTTAGCAAAGCCCCTCTTAGAAGGGTAGGGCAGGGCCCTCTCCTCATTCAGCCTCCCTGGGCCTGCACTTGCAGGCCCCGAGCTTGCTCACTGCACCCCTGCCTGCTCCCCCGGAGGAAAGGGGCCCCCTCAGGGCCACTTCCTGCTCCTGGCCTTTCAGAAGTTCCCCCTTGTGGTGACTGTCCCCCCTCCGGGTCAGAGAGAACTGACAGGGGCGGGGCTTCAGGGCCTGGGCCTTCCCAAGTTCAGGGTTAGCAGAGGCAAAGGGACTTGTCCATGGTCACACTGGCAGAGTGTGTGTGTGTGTGTGTGTGATGTCAGCAGGAAAATGACCAGTAGTGTGTGTGTGTCACAATGTGTGTGTGTGTGTGATGTCAGCAGGAAAGGATTAATTGTGTGTGTGTGTGAGTGATTTGTGTACACGATGTGTGTGTGATGTCAGCAGGAAATGACCAGTAGTGTGTATGTGTGTGTGATATGTATGTAATCTATGTAAATCTATGTGTGTGAATGTGATGTCAGCAGGAAAGGATCAATTGTGTGTGTGATTTGTGTGCAAAAGGGGTGTGTGTGTGTGATGTCAGCAGGAAAATCATCATGAGTGTTTGTGTGTGTGTCACAGTGTATATATGATGTCAGCAGGAAAATCATTAGTGTGTGTGTATGTATGTTCACACAATGTGTGTGTGTGTATATGATGTCAGCAGGAAAGAATTGATAGTGTGTGTGTATGTATGTGCGCAGTCAGCAGGAAAGGACTAATTGTGTGGCTGAGTGATTTGTGTACAAAATGTGTGTGTGATGTCAGCAGGAAAATGATCAGTACTTTGTGTGTGTGTGTGTGTGTAACAATGTGTGTGTCTATGATGTCAGCAGGAAAGGATCAATAGTCTGTGTGTATATAATTTGTGTGTACAAGGTATGTGTGTGTATGTGTCAGCAGGAAATGACCAGTAGTATTTATATGTGTGTGGGTTTTGTGTGTGTGTGTGTGCGTGTGTGTGTGTGTGTGTGTGTGTGTGATGTCAGCAGGAAAGGAAAGATCTAGTTCAGGCCCCGTGTGTCTGCCACGTCCTAAGTCCGTGCTTAGGTCCAGCTCATGGGCCCTGCCTCCTCTAAGTAACCTGGGAAGGGAGAAGGAGCCTCTGAATGTGTGTCCTCTGGGCCTGTCTCATTAACCCAAGTGGAATCATATTTGGATGGCCCAGACGTCACCATCGCAGGCCCAGGCCTAGTCAGATGGAGACCCAGAAAATGGCAGTGGTGGGAGGAGGAGGCTGTCCTGAGGCTCTGAGGTGCCATCGAGGGCATCCTCTGGGTGCTAAAGACCACGATGGTCAGGCGGTACAGGTATTGGGGAAGCAGCGTGGCTGGCTCCAAATTCAAGACAAAACCCCGACGAGCCGTGTGGCCGGCGGCGAGTTCCCGCGTCTTTCTGTGTTTCGGCTTCCTCGTCCGTAAGATGGAGGACTTTGCCTCAGTGGCTTCCAAGGTCCCTTCCAGCTCTGAATCTCTGAGCCTACCATCCTATGAATCACCCATCCTGCAGCTGCCAAATTGGCAGGGAGCCCCCAGGGCTCTGGAAACACCTTCTAAGTTCCCCGGAAGCCAGTGGAGGTACGTGTGTACGCCCAGGAGCACCTCTCCTAGCCTGTGGGACTGGGAAGACTGGTAGGAACCGCTTTCCCCAAAGTAAGGAACCAGACCCAAGAAGCGGCAGCTGCTTGTTCTCCAACAAATAACATCACGGACGCCCAGGACGCCCAGGCGGGTGGCAGTTCATTCAGTAAGGGTCAGAGAAGGGAAGGAGCGATTCCCTGCTGAGGGCCTGTTTGTCACTGTGAGCACAACAGTAAAGGCCCGCCATCTTTCTGGGGCATGGACCCAAGAGGCGCTAGATGGAGAACCTCTCCAAACTTGTCCAAGACTTGTCAAGCCTGATGACTCCAACCTGTTTCTGCTGATTTATGCGGGCACAAATGACACTGCCAGCAGGAAGCTCTAAGCTATTGTCAGGGATAGAGCATACTTGGGCAAGGAGTCACTGAATACTAAGGGGCACAGGTGGTGTTTTTGTCACCGCCACCGACTGAAGGAAAGGGTTTTGGAAGAGAAAGGGGCACAAACTGTTGCTCAAGAACCTGGTCCGAGTGAATGGAGCTTGGCTTTCTGGAGCATTACTTCAACTACAATGGGGGAATGCACAATTCTTGGCAGGGGCTAACGGCCGCTAAAGCACACGGATGGACAACCGCAGAGGTGCGTACAGACATACACACGTGTGCATTTATGGATGGATGGTGTCTTGACGATCCTCCCCCAAAGGGATCTAAGGTGAAAGGGGAAGGGAGAAAACTGCTTCTGTTTCTACCAAATAAAGGATCTACAACGTGGAAAGGGAAACGGCAATGGAAACTCCCAGAAACGCATAGGAGAGGAAATCCAAGAAAGGAGCCACGAATCAACCCACGGCTTCACAAACACACAATGCAAACCCCAGATCTTCAGGCAAGGTCTTGGGGGCATCTAGAGCGGATAGAACACCAGGCCTGGAGTCAGGATGACCTGAGATCAAATCCTGCCTCAAACGAGCTCTGCCTGCCTCGGTTTCCTCACTTGTAAAATGAGGATAATAATAGCATCTCTACCTCCTAGGGTTGTGAGGATAAAATGAGATAACTGCAAAGTGCTCAGCACAGTGATATTAGCTATTAGTATTACTGTGGCAGCTAGGTGGCGCTGCAGTAGCTAGAGCACTGGGCCGGGAGTCAGAAAGACTCATCTTCCCGAGTTCAAATCTGAACTCAGACACTTTCCAACTGGGTGACCCTGGGCAAGACGCTTAATGGCGCTTGCCTCAGTTTCCCCATCTGTAAAAAATGAGCAGAGAAGGAAACGTCAAACGTCTCTAGTATCTTTGATAAGAAAAGCCCAAATAGGTCACAATCAGACCTGACTGAAAAACTGAACTGGATCAGTTCTATTATTAAGGTAGCAAATTTGACAATGTAGGTATCACTGAGGTTAGCAGTACTAATGACAGAAATGCGCCTTTGGAAGGCCTTACCACATTCAAAGGGAACAGAAAAGGAGGGAGGACATGGGGCAAGATGGCAATTGTATATTAAGAAGGAGGATCAAATTCAGCCTCAGACCCTTCCTAGCTGTGTGATCCTGGGCAAGTCACTTCACCCGATTTGCCTCAGTTTCCTCATCTGTAAAATGAGCCAGAGAAGGAAATGGCAAATGCCAAGAAAACCCCAAATGGAGTCATGAAGAATCATATTTAACTGAAATGACTGAAATGACTCATGAGGAAATCCAAGGAGGATTACATGTGAAGAAACATGCTGGAGAGATGAGACTGAAGATGAACACGGACAGAAGCATAAGTGACATTGTCCGAGAATTCCAGGATTGAAAGGGACATGGTGGGTATCTAGAGTCAGAAGGAACTTAAGAGACTTGTTTTGTTCAACCTCCCCCCCCCTTTTACAGGGAGAAACTGAGGCTAAGGGAATTGAAGCAGAATTTGAACCCTGGTCCCATGACTCTAAGATCAGTGCTCCCCCCTCCATCATGATGGGTACTTTCCCTACAAGAGCATATCTGATCACCTGGATTTTGCCTGCAGTGAAAAGGGACTTGAAACTATTTCCTGAGATGGCCCTTGGGGGCACTAATGGTTGGGGCTCAAATCTGCCTCTTTGTACCCATTCCCTTCCCCTTTCCCCCATTTTCTTTCTGATTCTAATATTTAAAGCTGGTTCCTGTGGTTCTCTATGCTTTGTTCTCTCCCAAGTTCCTTCAGCTGATCCTCACCTGAAATGATCTCAAAGCACTTTGAACATCCCACTTCTTCTCCTCTATATAATCATTGGCATCCTCCCTAAAACACAGCGCCCAGAACTGACTGTGAGACTCCAGTTAGTTTGTGAGGGCAGAGGATAGACGCCCGTGTCTTCTACCCAAAGATCCCTCTGCCTTTTTCCCAATGACCCCCTACCTTCTACCCACTCTTTCTCCCTTATCCAGGCCAAGATTCACTTAGGTCTCTGGGCTGCTGGAGCACTCCTGTTAAGTGTGTGGGCAAGCTCCTATAGCTCTTTTTTCAAATGCACTACTACCTAGTCACTTCTCCCCCATCCTGCAGGTAAAAACTGGAGGATTTTGAATCCAAGTGTGAGATTTTACATCGACGGTTATTAAATTCAATCCTTCTCATCAATCGGGTACCTTAACTGGCCCTTCCAGCTTTGGGTCATCAGCAAAGCTGATAGCATAGTATCGAGAGCTTTAAGTCATGGGTAAAAATGGTAATTAGCCCCAGGTCTGCTCTACATATACTCCCAAGGACCTCAAAGACAGAATATCTACAAGAAAAACTTCCAGGCGGCCCGTTTCATGGGAGTCAAAAACCGGAAGCACAGTGGGTATCCACCCGCCCATGGGTGAACCCCAGTTGTGACATAAGAATATAATGTGTTCTGGGGGCAGCTAGGTGGTGCAGTGGATAGAGCACCAGCCCTGAAGTCAGGAGGACCTGAGTTCCAATCTGGTCTCAGACACTTAACACTTCCTAGCTGTGTGACCTTGGGCCAGTCACTTAACCCCAATTGCCTCAGCAAAAAATAAATATATATATAGTGTTCTAAGAATGATAAGCTGACAAATTTTGAAAAAGCTGGAAGACTTAAATGAACTGATACAGAGTAAAGGAAACAGTTCAAATCTAGACTCAGACATGTAATAACTGTGAGACCCTGGGCAAGTAACTTAACCCTGTTTTCTCCACGTTCTTCATCTATAAAATGAGCTAGAGAATGAAATAGCAAGCCATTCCAGTATCTTTGCTAAGAAAACCCCAACTGGGCTCACGAAAGTTAGACATGACTGAACAACAAACTTTGCTGAATGGTTCTCCCTCTCTCTCTCTTTTAGTTTCTGTTATACAGGGAGGGAAGAGAAGAAACATATCAGTCAGTGAAGGTGATATAAAGAGAAAAGATGGCAATAAAAATTCAAATTTGAAAAAAGGCACTGATAATTTTTTTTAAAGTAGCATAGGACTAGCACAGATCCCTGGGGCACTCCACTAGAGACCTCCTTCCAAGATGATACTGTGCCATTGACTTCTCAATCCACCCAACTGTACGGTCATCTAGTCCACATTTCTTCACTTTATCCACTAGAATAGCTTAAGAGACTTTTGTCCAATGCTGTGCTAAAATCTCGGTAAATTATTCTTACCCCGTTACCCTCATCTGCCAATCTGGTTAGTAATCCTGTCCAAAATTAGTCTGGCCTGATCTGCTCCCGATGAAGTCACGGCTAGTTCTTTGTGATCACAGATTCCTTTTCTAGATGGTAACTCATCGTCATAATACTAATATGATCAAGAATAAGGGTTCTAAAATTTTCTGTACGTGTCATGGCCCCTTTGACCATCAGATCTGTAAAGCCTGAAGACTCCTTAGAATAATGGTTTGGATTTTTGTTTTTGTTTTTGTTTTTTTTTCTTTTTGCTGAGGCAATTGAGGTTAAGTGACTTGCCCAGGGTCACACGGCTAGGAATTGTTAAGTGTCTGAGACCAGATTTGACTTCAGGGCTGGTGCTCTATCCACTGCGCCACCTAGCTGCCCCAGAATAATGGTTTTAAGTGCATAAAATACAAAGGATCACAAAGGAAGGCAATTCTATTGAAATATAGAGATAAAATATTTTGACACAGATCTATTTCACAGACCCCAGGCTAAGAATCCTTGTTCTAGAGTTTGGCTAAGAATCACAAAATCTGTGACCTGGAGGGGACCTCAGAAGCCATCTAGTCCAATCTGTATACCAAAGAAATCTCCTCTACAACATACTGGGAGAAGTGATCAGTCAATGCTGTTGGCCTAGAGTTTGCAGCCTCTATCCTCCTCCATTTGGTGAAAACAGGAACAACATTTCAGAAAGATCAGTTGTTTTTCAGTCTCGTCCAACTCTTTGTGACCCCATTTGGGGTCTTCTTGGCAGAGTAACTAGAGTGGCTTCCTTCTCTAGCTCATTTTATAGATGCGGAAACTGAGGAAAACAGGGTTAAGTGACTTGCCCAGGGTCCCACAGCTAGTAAGTGTTTGAACTCAGAAGGATGAGTCTTCCTGACTCCAGCCCTGGCACTCTATCCACTGCAGCACCACCTAGCTATCAAGAAGGATACCAAAGAGTTTCCTGAAGACAAGAGTCAGAAATCCTTCACAATATTCCCTCTACTTGGACACCTCCAGTGACATGGAACTCACTACCTTTTATGAGACAGATTATTCCCCTTTAGGACAATTCCAGTGAAATTCCAGATGAACTTTGCTACTATTTTTTCTAGATCTGTAAAATAATTTCTTGGGAGTTTGATTGGTATGGCACTCAATAAGTAAATTAGTTTGGGCAGTATTACCATTTTTATGATATTCGCTCGGCCTAGCCATGAGCACTTGATGTTTTTCCAACTGATTAGATGTGCCTTTATTAGTGTGGAAAGTGTTTGGTAGTTGTGTTCCTATAGTTCGCGACTTTCCCTTGGCAGGTAGACTCCCAAATATTTGATACTATCGACATCCAGTGAAATTCCAAACCTGAATTTTGCCTCCCTGAAAGAAGTGACAGGATTCATTCTCGATCGAGTACCCATCTGCCAAGTGAGGGGAATGGGCACAATTCTCCAGCAGAGTTTCTGGTACTTAGTAGGTGCTTTATAAATTCAGGTTGAATTCAATTGACTTGAATGACAGATGCCAAAAAATCCTGGGGGCCATATTAGCCAGGTGTGCACCTGGGCTCACGCCAGCCCTTCCCCCAAGTTTGCAGCGCAACCTCCAAGCAAGCATTTGGTGATGGAACACTGTTAAAAGCCAGGTGACAAATGCTTGGGGAAAAAGTGCTAGCCCTAGGGAGTGAGAACAGGGTGTGTGTGTGGGGGGGTACCCGAGAGATCAGATGAGGCTGGGGGAAAACCTAAAGAACTTTGGCACTGGGCTGGGCTGGGGCTGTGGAGAGGGTGTGGACACCATGGCCACAGGCCAAATGCCTCGAGTTTTTCAGATGTGGGCAGAGATTTCTTTGGAAACCCTAGCCAGCTCAACAAAAATAACTTGACAGTGTCCCTTCCCTCCCCCCTTGCTCCATCCTCCTCCCATGAACCTGTCTACACCATTCCCCAGTCTTTCTTCCTCTGGTCCCATTTCTCCTTGCCAAGGTAAACCCTTTCCTTGTAGCCTTGATGCCCTCCCTTCCCATCTTCTCCTGGGCCTTTCCTCTTTAAGCATCATTTTCTTATCTAATTAGCTTCCTCTTTGTGTTCTCCAAGAAGACCCAGATTTCCCATCTCAGAGGCAGAGGACCAGGTAGCTATGGAGGGAAAAAAAGGGAGGAGGACAAAGGGTTTTGGAGAAAATGAGGAGAAGAATATTTGCTCCACCTATTCCAAAGGAGTATTAGGAGGTTTCAAAGGAGAAAAAGAGCCGAGGAAGCATGGAAAACCTGAAGGGTTATAGACTGGGACTTGAGGTCTGTGAGTTTGGTTGTGTTTTTTAAAAAAAATCACTATTTTGATTAATGGTTTCCAAGATAATTGTTTTCCTTTGAAATATTGGGTATTTTCTTTTAGGAGCTTGAAAACATATTGTGAGAAGAGGTCACAGGGGTCTGGGACACAAAAGAGAGATGAGGACCTTTGTGACCCAGAGGTTGATTAGAGGCAGAGGATGTGAGTAAGTGGCTTTCCCTTCCCTGAATCTCATTTTCCTCACCTGTAAAAGGAGAAAGCCTGAGCAGGTGGCCTCCAAGTCCCTTTCCTTTGTCAAAGGAGCAAAGTACTGACTTACAAGAGGAAGGGGACAAAGCAAGCAATACAAAAACCATAAATGGAGGAGAGCACGGGCCTACCAATCATAACTTTCAGTGTGAATGGTTTAAACCATCCAATAAAGGGAGACTGACATCATAGGCGAGAGAACAAAAGGCAACAGCCTGTTGAACTGGAGAAAAGCGTCTGAAAAACAGACAAACAACCAAGACAGGAGATCGGAACCAAACTAACGCTACGGCAGGTGACTTCACGCTCATTTTCCCTCCTGAATTATGGTTTACAGAGTGTTTTCCATAATCAACCCTATGATGGCAGGAGGGCAGATTCATCTTTCGCTGATGGAGAAATGAAGGGATTGAAAATCTCGATCTGGAAATTCAATCCTTTCATTGGAGTATTCGAGTATACAGAAGGGGAAAATGCCCAGAGCGAGTTACCCAAGGAATAGTAAATATCGGGGTGGGATTCATGGGAAAGTGTACTCGATGAGAAAGGCTTGATTTACCCGGGTTCACATAGGTGGCCAAATGCTAAAGCCAAATCCTACGTAGATCTCAAAAATGCAAATCTCTGTATGGATCATGAACTCTTCGGGGTCCCTGTGCACTTGGATTTCTCCTGAAATAAACCTAGTTTTCACAAACATTTTGGGAAGTTGTGATTGTCTGTTGATGACTTCCACGTTCTTTTTCAACAGGGATCCATCCCCTGGCTGCTAGAGGGTTTTCCCCATCCTAGCTTGGGGTAGTTCCATCATGGCCCACGATCCACAAACGCACTTACTTGAACTGGAACACAATGTAAATACGTGCGTGTGTGTTTGCTCATTCATTCACTCAATATTTACCTAGCACCCGCAGTGCAAGGCCCAGAGCTGTGTTACAGTCAGCAGCCCTTCCCGGGTGACTCCTCCAGGTCACGGCTACCTCCGCCCAGCCACGGCGGCCCCGGATGGAAGCCCCCAGCAGGCCGAGGGCCCCATCTGTCGAAACAACAGCCGCCGACATCCCTATATGGGTTCGGTTCCCGAGACGATTTCACTCCTCCTGAGGCCCAGAGAAGGGCACTGACTTACCAACAAATGTGGGGGGAGGGAAGGCCTGTGCTGCAGCCAGCTCAGTGCTGCCCATTGTTAAATTTTCGTGAGCATTTACACCCCAGAAATCGGCAAGCAGGACAAAGTGGGCAATGATTTATTGTCCTGTTGAGGTCTAGACTTGGGAAGGTGATGGAGAAAATGTTAATAAGAGGGCAGATCCAACTTCAGAGCGGGCCCAGCATACACTTCTCCCCAGAGAGTCAGTTGTTAAATATCTGACAGCACATGGAGGAGTTCTTGTGGAGAAAAAGTAAGTTTCTTTCCTCCCTTCATTCTCCTTCCCCCAAATCCCTGTAAGAAGTCTTTAACAAGTCCCTATAGTATGGTTGCCCAGCCCGGAGATGACAACCCCAAGTGGAGAGACGGTACTGACATGGTTGGGACAATTGGAGAATGGTGGAGTGGAATGATCTGAAATTAGAAGGCCTGAGTTCAAATCCCACCTCTGTCATTTCCTGGCCGGGTAATTTTGGCTAAGTGATCATCCCTCTGTGAATCCCGATCTTTATGAGACAATGGATGGGAGGAGAATCATATTTATCCTACTCCCTCCCCACGGGTGAATGATGTTTGAGCAATGAGAGAAATGGAGGGACAAATACTTGGACTTATTTATTCTGGCACCGACTAGCTGTGTGGTCTCACGCAAGTCATCTGACTGCTCTGGACCTCAGTTTCTTCTTCTGTAAAATAAGAGGATTGGACTCGATGACCTTTTTTTTAACAATCCCTTCTAGCTCAATTAATATTAACAGTTGGCATTTATAGAGTGCTTCCAAGTTCACAAGACATTTCACAGGTATTATCTCCTTCGATTTTAACACCCTTGTTGGCCAGGTGCTTTTGTTCTTCTCATTTTACAGATGAGGAAACTGAGGCTGAGAGGTTAAATGACTCACCCGTTGGTATACCGCTAATAATGCCAGAGAGAGGTATGAAGACGTGTCTTCTTGACAGCAAACCCAACAACTTTATCCACTACTTCCTCCTTCCCTCAAATGATGGATGATTTTGATGACTAATTAAAAACCACAATAGAAGAAAAAGGGGCTGGATTTAGAGGCAGAGAACCTGGGTTTGGGTGATTTCACATCTCTGAGTTTCAGTTTCTTCATCTTCAAAATGGACTCAATGGCCTCTTTCAGCCCTAGATTTATGATCCTGGGAAACAAGACAGTAGGGTTCTATTTGCCTAGCACAGGCATAGTACAAGTGCTATTGGCAGTCATTGACACATATAACTGGGTGTCAGTGTTCCTTGGGGACAGTGAGGCAGAGGATTATTTATTTATTTTTTTTTTTGACAATAAAATAATCTGGAAAAGTACCTACAGCAAACCTAGTGAACCTACAAGCAGCTCTCTGGACAAGTTCTTGCTTTGATTGTGACCCTCTGAGTCCAGCCAGTGTTAGGGAACAGAAAAAGCTCAAGGTCTGGCTCCTGACCCTAGTACTCTGTAGTTGAGTGACCTGGCCCAGAAGCATTCCCCTCTCTGGACATCGCTTTCCTCTGTACGTTGGAGGAGCTGGACTAAATAATTCTGAGCTTTTCTCCAAACTCAGCCAGCCTTCTTTCTAGGTCAGGCATTCTATGTTCTAAATGCCATTCCAGCTCTGTATTCCAAAATCCCCTTCAATCCCAATGTTCTATGGCCTATGTTCTATGTTCTCGGAGAGTTTTCTCTTTTCTGTATTCTAAAGTCCCATCCAGTCCCAATATTCTGGGGGCCTTCTAGCCCTGAAATTAGCTGTTCAATGTTCCAAGATTCTTTTCAGCTCTGCTATTCTATATTCTAAGGTTCTTCTCTTCCAAGCTCTATGTTCTAAGGCTCCTTCCGGCTCTAATATTCTATATTTTTTATTCTAAGGTTCCCCCCTCCCAACTATACATTCTTAGACTCCTCCCAGCTCTGATTTTCTATTTTCTAAGGTTCTCTACCATCATCACCCCAGCTCTGTGTTCCAAGGTTCCTCTCAGCTCTGATTTTCTATAATTCTAAGTTTCCCCCTAGCCCTCTGTTCAAAGTCTCCTCCCAGCTCCACCATCTTCTGTTTTCTGTTCTGCCCTGCTACGCCATTCTATGATCCATGTTCTGTCATCCCTTTCTAGCCCTGCCATTCTCTGTTCTATGTTGTACAGATCCTTCTAGCTCTGACATTCTATGTCCTGAGGTTTTATCTTCTACGGATCTTTTCAGCACTGATTTTCTCTGTTCCAAGATTCCTCCCATTCTCTGTTCTCTGTCCTAAGGTCCTTTCTGGTTCTAAAATCAATCCAGTGATCCCATGTGTAGGAGAGCCCCTCACCTTGCAGGGAACTCCTTTAGGAAAGTCAGTCGGTATATGCCCCCGGATGGCCGCCTGTATCTGCTCTGCTACACTGACGGTCAGATGGTTGGCCACACCAACCAACCCCCCCTGCCCAGCTCTCCTGTAGGGCAGGATGTTTCCCCATCCTGCTAAGCTTCCTGCTGCTTGGTGGGGTTTCCCCCTCCCCACCCATCACTGGCCTAGCCTCTGCCCCTATGCCTCCCTCCCCCACCAGGGCACTTACAGACTGCCAGCAACTAACTTATCTGTGGGGAAATCTTTGCCTCACCCTGCTGCCCCACCCAGCTGACAGCCTCCCCACAGCCCTGTGGTTTGGTCCCAAGCCCTGCCCCAGGCTGGAGAGCACTGGCAGGCAGGGCTCTGGGCAAGACTTGACTGCCTCATAGAAGCTTGGGTTGGCTGATTGTCTGTGGTGGTCCTATTGGTCTTTTCCATTTGGGAGGTGGGGGGAAGGAGGGAAG
>JAJPUD010027233.1:433-15725 GCA_023553655.1 Myrmecobius fasciatus | reverse complement strand
GAAACCCTCCTGTTGGTCGTTTCTTACAGAACAATAATATTCCATAACATTCATATACCATAATTTATTCAGCCATTCTCCAATTGATGGGCATCCTTTCAATTTCCAGTTTCTTGCCACTACAAAAAGGGCTGACACAAACATTTTTGCACATGTGGGTCCCTTTCCGTCCTTTAAAATCTCTTTGGGATATAGGCCCAATAGAAACACTGCTGGGTCAAATGGTATCCACAATTTGATAACTTTTTGAGCATAGTTCCAAATTGCTCTCCAGAATGGTTGGATCCGTACACAGTTCCACCAAAAATGTATCAGTGTCCCAGTTTTCTCACGTCCCCTGCAACATTTGTCATTATCATTTCCTGTCATTTTAGCCAATCTGACAGGTGTGCAGTGGTATCTCAGAGTTGTCTTAATTTGCATTTCTCTGATCAATAGTGACTTGGAGCACCTTTTCATGTGACCAGAAATAGTTTCAAATTCTTCATCTGATAATTGTCCGTTCATACCTTTTGACCCTTTATCAATTGGAGAATGGCTTGAATTCTTATATATTTGAGTCAATTCTCAATATATTTTAGAAATGAGGCCTTTATCAGAACCTTTGGATGTAAAAATATTTTCCCAGTTTACTTCTACCCTTCTAATCTTGTCTGCATTCATTTGTTTGTACAAAAACTTTTTAACTTGATATGGTCAAACTTATCTATTTTGTGATTAATGATGACCTCTAGTTCTTCTTTGGTCACAAATTCCTTCCCCCTCCACAGGTCTGAGAGGTAAACCATCCTACATTGTTCTAATTTGTTTATAATATCATTCTTTATGCCTAGATTATGAATCCATTTTGACCTTATCTTAGTATATGGTGCTAGGTGTGGGTCAATGCCTAATTTCTTCCATACTAGTTTCCAATTATCCCAGTAGTTTTTGTCAAATAGTGAGTTTTTATCCCAAAAACTGGGGTCTTTGGGTTTATCAAAGACTAGATTACTATTGTCATTGAGTATTTTGTCCTGTGCACCTAACCTCTTCCACTGATCCACTACTCTATTTCTTATCCAGTACCAAATGGTTTTGGTAACCACTGCTTTATAGTATAGTTTTAGATCTGGTACAGCTAGGCCACCCTCATTTGCATTTTTTTTCATTAATTCCCTTGAAATTCTTGACCTTTTGTTTTTCCAGATGAATTTTGTTGTTATTTTTTCTAGGTCAGTTAAATAATCTCTTGGGAGTTTGATTGGTATAGCACTAAATAAATAGATTAGTTTAGGTAGTATTGCCATCTTTATTATATTTGCTTGACCTATCCAAGAGCACTTGATGTTTTCCAATTTTTTAGATCTGACTTTATTTGTGTGGAGAGTATTTTGTAGTTTTGCCCATATTGAGGATTTTTAAGGATTGTTGGGAGAACTAAGGATGTTCCTAGAAAGGAAAGCATGAGCTGATGGGAAATTCATTATTCACCCTTTGAAATAACCATGCCCAACACCCTGACTTTACAAAGACTGGATCTGAGGTTAAGAGAGGTTAGCTAACACCCTATGAAGAATCAAAAAATAAGAAAAAGGGAGGGTTTTCCAACATCATCTTCTTCATGTTTACTTACAGTACATTCATTTCTCTTCTGATATCATAGTTTTATTTTTTTTGGTAGCAGTGATAAAAGCACTTCTGCCTTTAAAATGTTCATTTTCTTTATTGAAACTGTATCCTACATAGAAATGCTTGCTGATTCCTTTTTAAGTATCCTGCAACTTCACTTATATGACTAGATTTTTGTAGTGGTCATTAGCTTTGACAAGTTTCTGTAACTCCATTTGTCTATCTAGCATATATCTTGTCTAGCCTAGCATTTGAAGGACTTATGTCTAAGAGAAAATTAGCAAGTATTTGTGCCCAGAGGGCACAGTTAGAAAAAAAATGTGGAAGTTGCAAAGAGGTAAATTTGACTTAATTAAGTTATTCTTAACAATCAGAGGATATGGATGTGCCTTCTTTTGAGATCTTTAAGCCAAATCTTGATGACAACATAATTATTTTACATCAGGTATTGATTTATTGCACATAGGTTAAAGTAGGTAGTCTCTTTCAATCCTTCCAATTTTGAAATTTTATGATTCTTTGACCACATAATTTCTTATTGATCATTTTACAAAAATAAATGTAACATGTTTGTTGTTCCTTCCCTAAAACATGATCTTATTATGATATTTCCTTGCCAAAAGAAGTTCTAGCATTAGGAATAAATATTGAGTGTCTTTTCCTCCCTGATTTATTTTTTTTATGAAGGCAAACCAGGTCATCTTTTGCTTCAACTCTTACCTATCATTTAATTACTGATAGATGTTGCCTCAGACAAACTGACACCTGGAAAGATCTTGGCTTAAAAAGTTCAAGGTCTCTCAATGCATCTTGGACTATGTCTTATGACTGTACTCCACCGACACTGGGGGAGAGAGTCAGACTGGTGACTTTGCACAGATCCCTCTCTCAAACCCAATTCAACTACAAATTAAAACTCCTAATTTGATTGAGATGACTCTTTGAGAATAAAGGACAAACAACTTCTCACATTAGGATTCTTGAAGTCTTTATAGAAAATTACAGGTTCTAACAGAATCTGCCAAGATGGAAAAGATTTTATATTTGCTAAAAGGTTGATAGATATTATGTATGGATTGTACAAAGTCCATCCTGTCCAAGATCAAAGTGTTATTATAATTCTTGATTCAAAGTGATTTATTTTTGAATGATAATGACCCATGAAGGAGGTTGATTAGGTTCCTAAGAGATTGTGACCAATATTGGTTGTTGGTAGACAGAGTATATTATACTGAAAAAATTACTTTTACTCCAAAGATTGAATTACTTAATATTCAGTTCTTATTATAACTTACAAACATGGAAATACTCAATGCCTGCTAAAGTAGAAAGTATATCAACCATAGGGACATGATAATCCTGTATTTCTTACCTGATGATGGAACAGATGAAAATATCTTCCATCTTAGAGATATTTTGAATAGTGGAAAAAAACAGATATCAAAGAACAAACCATGCCCTGTGCTCGGACCTCTGAATTCTTCTTTTATAACTACCATTATTTTCCTCTATGGATTATCTTCAATTTATCTTGTTTAATATCTTACTCATGCATATGTGTGTATACTTTTTTTTTTAATTTTGCTGGGAGGGAGAGTAACTTAAATTGTATCTTCAGCTCTTAGCACAGTGCCTGAAAGATAATAAGACTATGATAAATGCTTTTTCACTTGGTTTGATTTATTCATAAAGTCATCTGTCTCCAGTTCTGAGTTACTCAGTTATTTTAGAGGGATCTTCTGTTTAGAGATGCATTATATTAGATGGCTTCTGAGATCTATTCTATCTCCAAGATTCAGCATGTTGATGCTTGATGTCCAACCTGCTAATGAAGTAAAATATTTCGATTGTAAGTGCCAAGAAGATGCTTTATCTCCAAGGGAAAAATTGACATTAAGTAATGATGGCACTTCATTAAAACATTTAAAAAACACTTTCCATCTACCTTATGCTCAAATTATCAGTAGGTATACGGATATGGTCTTTTATATTCTGTGGCCAACAACTTACTTAATGTAGAAATATTAACAATTAAATAGGTAGCCAAATACATTTTTTCTGACTTTTAAAGTAATTTCTATTTTATAATATTCTTGGATCAGTTTATTATTCTGCTGGAAATAAATTAGTGAACCTGTTTTCTTAAATTCCCACCAACACTGACCTTTTACAGTTTTGGCCATCATCATCAATTTGAATGTTGAAAGATTTGAACGCAATTTTTGTAGCTTATTTGCTTGTTTTTAATTTGTATTCCTCTAATTAGAAATCTTGAATAATTATTCCATATTTGTTAATAATTTTCATTTGTTGCTCTGAGAAATATTTTCTCCATGTATTTGACCATATTTTACTAGAGAATGGTTCTTTATCTGACTTTCATTTTTTTTTCATTTCTTTGACTTTATAATTAGAGGATAGTTCCTCAAAGGTATTTCCATAAAAATTTCTTTCACCACATTGTGAATATGACACATTTGCCATTCTTTTGAGCTGCTGCAATGTGATCTGAGCTTAATCACACTCATTTTGCCATATTGTTGAATCTCTTTTTATTTATTAACTTTAACACTTCAAAACCTTAACCATTTCTAAATATTAATTTGTCATAAAACACAAAATATACAAACACATTTATCCAGGCAAATAAACAAATACACAAATTAACGTGTATGGATAAGTGGAACGAATGTTGTATTAATTTCTTATCAGAGTCCTATGATTCTATGACATGTGTTTAAATCTTGACTTAGTCACTATTTGTCGTACTTGGGGTAAATAATTGAACCTCACTTCCCTCACTTTTAAATCAATAATTCTATGACCTAAAGAATAGTTGTGTTATGAGTTAGGCAAGAGAAAATTGAAATACTATCTTATCATCCATAGGAAGTGACATTTTGCCAACAGCAGGTATGGTGGGTTAAGGTTTTTGCAGTCTTTATAATAATCATTAATAGAAGTAATAATGTATTTTAGTAGAACACTGCCCCCAATTTAGAATAGTCATAGAAGTACAAGAAGAGACCTTAGATATTATCTCAATGTTTTTCTTTATTTTACTGATGAGAAAATTATGAAGCAAAAAAGTAAACTGATTTTACCTCCATGGTTATGCCAGTAGATGACAATAGGACTGAGATTTTAATCTTGTTATTATTTTCCCAATTGCGTGTTGCCTTAGCTATACACAAATAGATTTCTCCCTGAAAATAAGACTTTTTCACTAAAAAAGAGCTACTAAAATACACATGAGCTTTTTGGGAAAATTGTAGCCTTGAACATAGTTGACAGTTAAAATGTCAGTCGAAGTTAGAATTAGCTCAGATACAAATGTTCCAACATATCAACGTAATTTGTTCAAACAGTAAATTGAATTCTGCCACATAATCCTAAAACTCACTTAATATAAAATGATAAAAGTAGATATATCCTATATTCTTTCAAATTCTTATGCACAAGTGTTAGAAGATGTGTTAAAACAATTTCAAAGCCATAAGACGGAAGTATAAATGTTGACAAGAACACATATCTAAGCAGAGACATGTAAATATAACAATGGCTATTTCATCCACACGAGAGAGCCATAATATGCCTTGAAAACTTTGAGATGCATTTCAGAGAGTTTTTAACAAAATTTTTTAATGAAGTAGGTATATAAAACAACATATGACCTTTTTGATGGATTGAAATCCAGTTTCTGATGAGACATAGTAGATAGAAAACTGGCTTCAAAGCCAGAAAGATTTAGGATTAAGTCCTATCTCTGATTTATGCTATCTTCAATACTTTGGATCTTTTATTTGACCTTTCAGTGTCCAATGACACAAAATTCAAATAGAGACTGGAGCCACTGAAACATACATATAGAATCTTAAATATCTGAAGGTTACCTATTGATTTAGAAAATCATATATTTATATTGCATGTTATCTCTTCTTTTACTTTGTTTTAAAATATTTCTTAGTTAGATTTTTAACTATCTTGTTTAGTAAATACCTTTGTCATATCTGCTTTAAACAACTCTTTTATATTAAAACTTTCAACAAACAAGCCAAGCTTCAACGGTTGAGGAAGTTTTTTACTCAGTAGTTCTATCAATAAAATTATAGGTCTTAATCACACTACCTCTATCCATTCACTATGTTTTCCTCACTAAATATATGAAAGTGTTCTTTTTAGTTTGTTTCTTTTGTCTCTCTGTGTTTTCTTTCTTTGGGATACAAACCAGAGGCAATTCTAACTGTTTTTTCTGAGAAACTGAAGATCCCTTGGAAAACTCTACTAATCTTGTCTTTAAGAAAGTTGCGACACTGGAGGGTGGAGCCAAGATGGCTGAGTGAAAACGTGACTCTCTGTATCCTTCTCCAATCTTCTCTCAAATCAACAATAAAATAAGCCTCTGAATTGATCTTCAATTAAATGAATCCAGAAATATTTGGACACTGCTTGCAGAAATCTCTGAAAAACTTCATATCAGGTTTCTTTAACTTGGGCAGAGGAGTAAACAGTTTACTCAGTCAACCCGGAAGTGAGGGTGAGACTCAGCTCAGCTTAACAGAAACTCCAAACTCCAAACTCCAAACACTTGGAGTTTATCTGAGGCACTCGGGACACTCTGCCTTGATTGGGGGCATGTGTTCTAGCAGATTTGCCTTTTTTAAGGAGTAATTCGATATTAGTCCTAGCCCCCACCAGCACAGCACCTTAAGTTAATTCACGGAATTGCCCCAGGGAAAAGTCTTTCAGCCTCTTCTCTAGCCTTAAACAGACCTCCACTTTATCTAAAAATGAAGAAGCAAAAGAGAGCTCTCACCATAGACAGCTTCTATCAAGAGAAAGAAAAGCAGTCCCCAGATCCTGAGTTTTTTTAGACAAAACAACTCCAGAGATAGTTATCAAGGACCATCACTGGTACCCTTTCCTTTCTGGAATATTGCATAAAGAATCTCAAAAGAGAGCTGGAGGATAAATGGGAAAATAAAATGAGATCAGTGCAAGAAGCCTTCCAAAAGAGATATTATAAAGACACCAATTTACTGAAAAACAAAATTGGTGAATTGGAAATACACAATAATGGACTGAAAAATGAAATTAGTGAAGTGGCAAAAGAGTGCAATGAACAAATTGGCCAGTTACAAAAGGAGCTTAAAAAGGTAACTGAAGAAAACAACAATTTAAAAATAAGAATTGAACAAATGCAAGTGAATGATTCAATAAGACTTCAAGAATCAATCAAACAAAAACAAAAAAAATGAAAAAAAAGAAGAAAATATGAAATATCTCCTAGGAAAAACAACTGACTTGGAAAATAGATCTAGGAGAGACAATCTAAGGATTATTGGATTTCCTGAAAGCCATGATGAAAAAAAGTATATAAACACTATCTTCTGGGAAATCCTGAAAGAAAACTGCCCTGAGGTTGAAGAATCAGAAGGCAAAATCACCATTGAAAGAATTCACTGATCACCTCCTGAAAAAGACCCCAAAATTAAAACCCCAAGTAATATTGTGGCTAAATTTAAGGACTATCGCACCAAGGAAAAGATTTTGCTGGCAGCTAGAAAGAAACAATTCAAATACTGAGGATCTATAATTAGAATCACCCACGAGCTGTCAGCCTCTACATTGAAGGATCGAAGGGCCTGGAACAAGATATTCCAAAAGGCAAAGGAACTCGAATTACAGCCAAGAAAAACCTATCCAACTAGAATGAGCATTATCCTCCAGGGAAGAAGATGTTCATTTAATGATATAGGTGAATTTCACCTATTTCTAATGAAATGACCAGATCTGAACAAAAAAATTCGACCTCCAAACACAGAACTCAAGATAAGCATAAAAAGGTAAAAAGGAAAGCACTCTTGAGAACTTTATTTATACTTTGGGGATACTTAAAGTTTGGGGGTATAACTAACTAGATATTACTTTGATAATATGAAAAAGAAAAATAGAGGGGGAAAGGCTATCATACTGGTGAAAAGAGGGAAAAGGTGGTAAAATAAGATTTTTTTAAAAAAGGAGATAAAATAAGCAAAAGCACATGAAGAGGCAAAGAAAAATTAATATAATTGAGAGAAAGAAGAGAAGGAGATGAGCATTGTGTAAATCTTACTCTCATCAGTTTGAGTTGTAAAAGTGTATATCTGACACTTTTGGTTTCACAAAGAAACTTGTCCATTGCTATAGGGAAGAGGGAGGGAAAGGAGGAAAAGAAAGGGATAAACTAAAGAAGGGAAAATAGAAGAATCAGGGGAAAGGAGTTAAAAAGGGGGGTATCTAAAGGGTGGTGGATTGTTTGGGGGAGGGGGTCATCAAAAGCAAAGTACTGAGGAGGGGGGAAGGGAGAAAGGGGAAAGGAAAGGGAAAAACATAACTTGGGTGAATAAGATGGCAGGAAATAAAGAATTAGTTATTCTAACTGTGAATGTGAATGGGATGAACTCTCTCATAAAGCGGAAGCTGATATTAGACTGGATTAAAACCAGAATCCCACAATATTTTGTCTACAAGAAACACATTTAAAACATGGTGACACATATAAGATGAAGGTAAAAGGCTGGAGCAGAACCTATTATGTTTCAGGTGAACAAAAAAAAGCAGGGGTAGCAATCCTGATCTCAGACCAAGTAAAAGCAAAGATAGACTTAATTAAAAGAGACAAAGAAAGAAATTATATCTTCCTAAAGGGTACCATAGATAATGAAACAATATCAATACTAAACATATTTACCAAGTGGTAGAGCATGGAAATTCCTAGAGGAAAAGTTCAGAGAGATGCAAGAAGAAATAGACAGCCAAACGATACTAGTGGGGGATCTCAACCTTGCTCTCTCAGAATTAGATAAATCAAACCACAAAATAAACAAGAAAGAAACTAGGGAGGTAAACCAATTGTTAGAAAATTTAGGTATGATAGATCTCTGGAGGAAATTGAAAGGTGATAGAAGGGAGTATACTTTTTTCTCAGGGGTTCATGGAACTTATACGAAAATTGATCATGTGTTAGGGCATAAAAACCTCAAAATTGAATGCAGGAAGGCAGAAATAGTAAAGGCATCTTTTTCAGATCATGATGCAATAAAAATTACATGCAATATAAGGCCAGGAGAAAATAAACCAAAAGTTAATTGGAAATTAAATAATCTAATCCTGAAGAATGAATGGGTCAAAGAGCAAATCATAGACACAATCAATAATTTTATCCAGGAGAATGACAAGTATGAGACAACATACCAAAATTTGTGGGATACGGCCAAAGCGTTTATGAGGGGCAATTTTATACCTCTAGATGCTTAGTTGCATAAAATAGAGAAAGAAAAGATCAATGAATTGGGCTTATTAAAAAAAACTAGAAAAAGAACAAATTAAAAACCTTCAATTAAATACCAACATGGAAATTCTAAAAATAAAAAGAGAAAATAAAATTGAAAATAAGAAAACTATTGAATTAATAAATAAAACTAAGAGTTGTTTCTACAAAAAAAAACAACAAAATATATAAGCCTTTAGTTAATTTGATAAGAAAAAGGAAAGAGGAAAATCAAATTGTTAGTCTCAAGAATGATAAGGGAGAACTTTCCTCCAGTGAAGACGAAATTAGAGCAATAATTAGGAGTTACTTTGCCCAACTTTATGCCAGTAAGTTTGATAATGTAAATGAAATGGAGGAATATCTACAATAATATAGAATGCCCAGGTTAACAGAAAAGGAAATAAATTATTGAAATCGCCATATATTAGAAAAAGAAATAGAACAAGCTCTTAACCAACTCCCTAAGAAAAAATCTCCAGGGCCAGATGGATTTACATGTGAATTCTACCAAAAATTCAAAGAACAATTAATTCCAATACTATACAAACTATTTGAGAAAATATGGACAGAAGGTATACTGCCAAATTGTTTCTATGAGACCGATATGGTGCTGATAGTTAACCAGGTTGGGTGAAAACAGAGAAAGAAATTATAGACCAATTTCCCTAATGAATATTGATGCAAAAATTTTAAATAAGATATTAGCAATGAGATTACAGAAATTCATCCCCAGGATAGTACACTATGACCAAGTAGGATTTATATCAGGAATGCAGAGCTGGTTCAATTATTAGGAAAACTATCAGCATAATTAATTATATTAATAACCAAACTAACAAAAACCATATGATTCTCTCAATAGATGCAGAAAAAAACATTTGATGACATCCAACACACATTCCTATTAAAAACATTAGAGAATATCTGAATAAATGGGCTTTTCCTTTAAATGATTAGCAGCATCTACTTTAAACCATCAGCAAGCATCGTATGTAACGGAAACAAACTAGAACCATTCCCAATAAGATCAGGAGTGAAACAAGGCTGCTCACTGTCACCATTAATATTTAATATTGTATTAGAAATGTTACCTTTGGCAATATGAGAAGAAAAAGAGATAAAGGGAATCAGAGTAGGTAATGAAGAAAACAAATTATCACTCTTTGCAGATAACATGATGGTATACTTAAAGAACCCTAGAGACTCAACTAAAAAAAACTACTAGAAACAATTCACAGCTTTAGTAAAGTTTCAGGATTCAAAATAAATCCACATAAATCATCAGCATTTTTATATATTGCCAACAAAGTACAGCAGCAAGAGATACAAAAAGAAATTCCATTCCAAATAATGGAGGATAGGAAAAAATATTTGGGAATCTATCTGCCAAGGAAAAGTCAGAAACCATACAAACTAAACTACAAAACACTTGCCACACAAATAGAATCAGACCTAATCAATTGAAAAAATAATAAGTGCTCATGGGTAGGCTGAGCGAATATAATAAAAATGACAATACTACCCAAACTAATCTACTTATTTAGTGCCATACCAATCAAACTCCCAAGAAATTATTTTACAGATCCAGAAAAAATAGTAGCAAAGAACAAAAGGTTAAGATTTCAAGGGAATTAATGAAAAAAAGGCAGGTGAAGGTGGCCTTGTTGTACCACAGCTAAAACTATATTATAAAGCAGCAGTCATCAAAACCATTGGGTACTGGCTGAGAAATAGAGCAGTCGATCAGTGGCATAGGATAGGACTTCAGGACAATCTAGACAATAACTTTAACAATTTAGTGTTTCATAAACTCAAAGACCCTAGCTTTTGCTAAATGTACTCACTTTTCGGCAAAAACTGCTGGGAAAATTGGAAACTAGTGTGGAAGAAATTAGGGCTTGACCCATACCTAACACCACATACCAAGATAAGATCTAAATGGGTTCTGATCTAGATATAAGAGTGATATTGTAAACAAATTAGAGGAATGTAGTATAGTTTACCTCTCAGACCTGTGGAGATGGAATACATTTAGGTCCAAAGAAGATCTGGAACTCTTAATTGAACACCAGATAGATAATTTTGATTATATTAAGTTAAAAAGTTTATATAGAAACAAAACAAATGCAGACAAGATTAGGAGGGATGCATCAAACTGGTAAATCATCTTTACATTTAATGGTTCTGATAAAGGCCTCATTTCTAAAATATATAGAGAATTATCTCATATTTATAAGAATTCAAGCCACTCTTCAGTAGATAAGTGGTCAAAGGATATGAACAGACAGTTTTCAGATGATGAAATTAAAACCATCTCTAGTCATATGAAAAGTTGCTCCAAATCACTATTGATCAGAGAAATGGAAAGTAAGACAACTCTGAGGTACCACTACACACCTCTCAATTTCACTAAAATGACAGGAAAAGATTACGATGAATGCTGGAGGGTATGTGGGAAGACTGGGACACTGATACATTGTTGGTGGAGCTGTGAATGGATCCAACCATTCTGGAGAGCAATTTGGAGCTATCCCCAAAAAGTTATCAATCTGTGCATAACCAGCAGTGTTTCATATGGGCTTATACCCCAAAGAGGTCTTAGAGGAGGGAAAGGGCCCCACATGTGCAAGAATGTTTGTGGCAGCCCTTTTTGTAGTGGCTAGAAACTGGAAACTGAATGGATGCCCATCATTGGAGAGTGGCTGATTAAATTATGTTATATGAATGTTATGGAATATTATTTTTCTGTGAGAAACGACCAGCAGGATGATTTCAGAGAGGCCTGGAGAGACTTGCATGAACTGATGCTGAGTGAAATGAGCAGAACCAGGAAATGATTATACATAGCAACACCAATATTACATGATGGTCAATTCTGATGGACATGGCTCTCTGCAACAAAGAATTGTCTCAATCCAGTTCAAATTGTTCTGTGATCTAAACCATATATACCCAGAGAGGGATATATGAAATGTGGACCTCAACATAACATTTTCATGCTCTCTATTGATGTTTGCTTGCATTGTGTTTCCTTTCTCTGATTTTCTTTTTTTCTTGTAGACAGGATTTTTCATGCACAACTTGTCAAGTATTTTAATATAAATAACATGTAGTGGACTTCCTGCCATCTAGGGGAGGGGAGGGGACTGGGGGTAAAACTTGTAACGGAAAGCTTTGTAAAGATCAATGCTGAGGAACTACCCATACATACACTATACAAATAAAAAGCTTTAATAAAAAAAGAAAAAGTTGCAGGAAGGATATTAATGTATAACCTAAGTCAGATAATATCAATATCTATAACCCATTATGTTAACTTGCCCAAGGCTTTTTAACTGGCACATGCATGAGAGTATTTTTAAAAGAGATTTTCTTTCTCCTTATCTCAAGCAAAATGTTAGTGAGAAGTAACTGTGAGAAGTGAGAAGTGAGAAGCTATCAGTAACTGATAGCTACATCTAAGGTGTGCACAGTTGTAGGTCTTAGAAGACTAAGTCTTCTGAAGGAAAATAATAAACAAAATTAAGGAAAGATAAGCCTAATCTTTTATTTTTTCTACAAATATCCATATGGGCATCATAAAAAGTTTAGCATCACACCAAAGGTCACATTCTATATCAAAAATTATAACCTTTTTATTCTTTAAGATTTATATTATTAGAGTTTAGATAAATCAATATATATTTGCTTTTTTATTTGAAGTTCTTCCTAATTGAGGTTATCAATGAATCATTCATTCTACAAGCATTGTTTAAGGGTTAACTATATGCCAGACATTAGGGAAACAAAAATAAAAGTTAAACTATCTTCAATTATCTAAAATTACGTTTGGAGAGGTATCACATCCATAAATTGCGAAGGGAGGAACTGATTGTCAGAGCATCAGAAAAAAGCTCCATATTATAGATTTTACTTGAGAATTATGTAGAAGAAAAAAAAAGGGGATTCTTAAAGGTGGGGATGAAGTGGAACTACATTCTACACAAGGATAATAACCAATATAGGAGCATAAGGGAATGGGGAGAATAACAAGCAGGTCAATTCAGCTGGATTGTGAAGTGATGGAAGGAGTATATTAGATAGTAAGTTGGAAAGGGAGGTTGAAGCCAGATTATAAAGGGCATTCAAATCTAAACATAGCTGTTTATAGTATATTTGATCATATAGACAATAGGAAGTTCCTGGAGTTTATTGAGTTCTATAATGAAATGGTCAGTGGTACACTTCAGGGAAATAATTTTGGTGGCTGTGTAGAGAATAAATTGGGGAGTCAAGAGATTTGATGTAAAATGGACTAGAAGGTAATTCAAAATTAGGACCCTAAACCAGCAATCTTCTTTATGTTTACTGATGCGAACAAAAAACGGCTGTTAAAGTTATCACTCCTATCTATTTGCTCTAATATTGTTACACACCTTTTTAAACAGGGTCTCTATGTTCTTTCATGTCTAATTTGAATATCACCCTGCTATGAAAATTGACACACAATAAAATATACATACATGTGCACATAATATCTACATATATACACATGGATATCAATGGATGTATATCTATTCTGATATAAATTTATAATAAAGGAATTTGTTTAGTTTGATTATGCACATATGTGACAAGAATTTTTTTAAAGCCCTTTTTCAATGTGGAGATGAGGGAAATTATGTAGATTTTATATAAAAAAGGGGGAAAAAGTCACCCTGCTTTTAAAGGCCTCTACCAGATTTTTTCTTATCAATATCACCATCTTCACAATTTCACTTTCATAATACATCTTCTTCCTAATTAAGTAAGATTCATTCTCTATAGTTTTGTTCTCTGCCCTCACTGTCATCTTCACACGATTTTCTATCCCTTCCATTATGACTGGAATGTTACAGTTCATAGACACCAAGGCATTTCATTCCTATATTATTCTACTAAGAAAAAAATATGATTCTACTGAGTTATAGTTAAGCTTTTCATCTTTAAATGAGTTAGTTGGACCAAGCTATCTATAAGCATCCTTTCAACTCTTAAATTCTATGACTCTGATATATAATTTATAAAATTTCTCTTGGACCTAGCATTGTTACATTAATGATCCCTATATATAGACCATGCAAGAAATGGGACTAATATGAATGTTAAAATAACCTAAAGGGAAAATGGAAACATTTATACATTTTATGGGAATTTGCTTCTCTATTTCCCCCTTACCGTTTTAAATCTGAATTTTACTTTATTGGATGCTGTAGATGGACAGAAGACAAATCATTTCATTGGTAGAGGAAACTCTTGATGAACACTCAAGGTCTATTGCAGAGAGTACAACTCCAATAAGTACCCCTCTTTACTCTTTTCTCCCTCCTGTTATCTCTTCCCAACATGTCTATGAAGCTTTCTTATTCAATTATATAAAAATGCTCTTTATCGTCTATCTCTTCTCTTCTCTACCCCTCTTTCCTTTCTCTCTCTTTCTCTCTCCCTCTCTCTCTCTCTCTCTCTCTCTCTCTCTGTCACACACACACACACACACACACACACAAATACACACACACTTAATCATACATACAAATAAAATAAAACATCTGTATAAGAACACAAGTCATTCCCCAATTGATAAATGATCAAATGATATGAAGAGACAATTTTCAGGTGATGAAATTAAAGCCCTCTATAGTCATATGAAAAATGCTTTAAATAACTACTTATTAGAGAAATAAAAATTATTTATTTTTTATTTTATTTTATTTTATTTATTTATTTTTAATTTTATTTTATTTGCATAACATATGTGTGGGTAATTCTTCAACAATAACCCTTACATAGCTTTCAGTTACAAATTTTTCCCCCCAACTCCCCACCCCTCCCCTAGATGGCAGGATATCCACTACATGTTAATTATGTTAAAATATTGGCGAATCGAATATATGTATACATATTTCCAAACTTATCATTGTTGTGCAAGAAAAATCTTATCTACACAAACGATATATCAGATAAAGGAAACACAATGTAAGTAAACATCAATCAAATATGAGAATGTTATGTTGTGGTCCACATTTCGCATCCCTCTCTCTGGGTGTATATGGCTTTCTTCAGTGAAAAATTGGAGGTGGTTTGAAATATTTCATTGTTGAAGAGAGCCATGTCCATCAGAATTAATCTTCATATAGTACTGTTGTTGCCATGTATAATGATCTCCTGGTTCTGCTCATTTCACTCAGCATCAGTTCATGCAAGCCTCTCCAGGCCTCTCTGAAATCATCTTGCTGGTCATTTCTTACAGAACAATAATATTCCATAATATTCATATACCATAATTTATTAAGCCATTCTCCAATTGAAGGGTATCTATTCAATTTCCAGTTTCTAGCCACTACAAAA
>JAJPUD010027232.1:0-15726 GCA_023553655.1 Myrmecobius fasciatus | reverse complement strand
AAGCTATTAATCAACTCCCTAAGAAAAAATCTCCAGGGAGTTGATTAATAGCTTGTTCTATTTCTTTTTCTAAAATGGGGCTATTTAAATAATTTATTTCCTCTTCTGTTAACCTGGGCAATCTATATTTTTGTAGATATTCCTCCATTTCATTAAGATTATCAAATTTATTGACATAAAGTTGGGCAGAGTAACTTCTGATTATTACTCTAATTTCCTCTTCATTGGAGGAAAGCAATACTAAATTTCCTCTTTACTAATTAAAACAACAACAGCAGCAGCAGCAAAAACAACCTATCTATCTGAATTGATGTATTATGAGGAATTACTTTAATAAAAATGACTTTGGCATTTAAGGAGTGACTAAAATTGTTAGTATGCTAGTAAGAAGTGTCTCTCAGAAAGGACCCTATATACACAAAAGTAGGAAGTGTACATGTAACCATAATCCAAATATAACCTTATCAAGGAGCATTATCCTATTGTGTGGCAATAATTAAAGCCAGGAAATAAGCACAAATCAAAATTATTGTGTTTCTCAACTACCTCAAATATTTGGCACTTTAATTAATTACTAATCATATTTGTTTGGAGAATTTATGTCCTGTGATAGGGCAACCAAGACATAATTCTAGAATGAAAGAGTAGTCAAAAATAGTGAGTATTCAAGAATTTAAGACAGAAGGAAAAACAAGATCAAATAGGAAAAATCCAAGAAAAAATCTAGAAAAGTTATAAAAGAGAGGACAAAGAAGCTCTGCAAATTAGCTCCAAGTCACCTATATTTCATTTAACAGTTTTCCCAGAGACCACCAGACTTACATGGAATAAATTATTTGAGATAAAAGCCAAAGGTGAACTGTTGATCCTCTGACTTAGCAAGCCATTTAGCATTCATAGGAAATGTTACTATGGGGACCTAGGATTAGGATCTGTTTGTGGGGCAGAGAGGGGTAAAAAGAGCAAATATGACTACAATTGCTTCATAATTTGATTTGTTTTTTTTTTAATCATGTAACTTGTTTTATCTTTTGATGACTCTCAGCAGAGTGCTCATTCCTTGCTAGACCTTGAATTTCAAGCTTTACAGGATGAAATCATTTGGAAAAATTGATGAAATTTAGCAAAGAATAACCTCTGAATTTAATAGGGTAAAGAAGAGAAAAAAGACAAAAATTCTTTGTTTGCAGGATTTATGCATAATGTTCACTAACATAGAAGTGTTTGGATGATTTTGAGGATGAGCCTTTCCTGTGATATTATGTAGGGTTATCCAACACCTGGAAGGGATTTTGAGATTAAATAGTGAGCAGAGTGAAGAAGGATCATATTAATTCAATAGTTGTTCTTAAAGCTTGGTTGGGGAACCTTCTTTAAATGATTATGAGTTAGGAGAAAGCTCAAAAATTTTGAAGAAATTTAAAGGAATAAGATATAGGATTTAAATCAGGTAGGGATTTTGGGTATCAGAAAATGAGAAGGAGAGCATTTCAGGGATGAGAAAGTCAATGAAAGCATATAGAAAGAGAAAATTGAGAATCATGTACATGAAATAAATAAACTGATATGGAAAATCATAGAGAGTATAGAGGGTAAGAGAATATAAGCATATTAAACAAGTAAAGAGAGTTGAGGTTATGAGGAGCTTGGAGAAATGAAGTTGATACAGAATTTTTTGAGTAGGAGATAACACTCGGGTCTATATTTTAGGAAAATCACTCTGAAAGCTGGGTGAAACATGGATTGAAATAGGGAGACATAGGGAAAGAAATTATAAAGCAATTGTTATAGTCCAGGAAAAAAAACAATAGGTTCTTAAGCATAAAGAAGAATGCTTATTTGATATTGTGCATATAGAAATCAATAAAACATAGCAACAAATAGTAAATGTGAAGTGTGGGGCTTTTTTCTGAGTCCTCTCCTCTTATTTATACTATCTTCTCTCATTCTCTTTTCTACACTAATTTACCTCCTTTTGTTATTTTGATGTGGATGACTGCTATCTTTATTTATCCCACTCCAGTTCCTTTCTTGAGCTCTAATCCCACTTCATCAATTTTCTATTAGATATTTTAAACTGGATATACCAATGGTATCTCAAAATCAGTGTGTCCAAAACAAAATCTACTATCTTTTATCCCAAACTTTATCCTTTTTACAATTTTCACATAATGGTCATGAGCATTACCATTCTTCCAGTCACTCCAGGATTACAAGAAAAAAAAGAGTGAACATAACATACATTGATTTATATTCAGTCTCCTTAGCTCTTTTTCTGGATGCTCTACTGGGATTGTTTTGAATCACTGAACCACTGAGAAGAACCAAGTCTTTTACGGTTGATCATCGCACATTCTTGCTGTTATTGTGCACAATGTATTCCTGGTTCTGCTTGTTTAGCTCAGTATCAGTTCATGCAAATTTTCCAGGCCTTTCTAAAATCAGCTTGTTCATAAATTTTATAAAACAATATTATTATAATATTATTATAAAACAATATTATTCCATTACCTTCATATACCACAACTTGTTGAGCCATTCCCCAATCTATGGGCAATCCCCTGTATGGAGTTCTTATGAAATTCTGTATGTTTTTTGCTGTCCTCCAAGGACCAATGCTTTTTTAGAGCTTGAAACTTTCCTTAGTTGTCCTTTGATGAGATTCAGCTGTTGCTGTTAACCCTTTTTATAATATTGATAAGAAGAAAATCCATGACCTTTTGAAATTTACAAGGTTATCCTCTCATGGAGTTGAGGAGGAGAGACAGATTTCTCTCCCCTCCACTATGTAATGCCCTTTCAAATTTTTTATTGGAGTTGCATCACCAGTTTCACTTGCCACTGGAATATCAGATTCCAAACTGGCTTCTTGGTTTTATATAAGCCCCAGACTCATTCTCTTCAATTAGCCACAAGATATTTTTTGTGAGGAATCAAATGATTTTATTCAATGATCCAAATACTTTATTTCTTCTAAATTTGTTTTTTCTCAATAGTATTTTATTTCCCCAAAACATGTAAAGATAGTTTTCAACATACATTTTTCCTCAATAGTACTTTATTTAAAGAAAGTTTTCAACATTTTGTAAGATTTTGCATTCCAAATTTTTCTTCTTTCCTCCTTTATATTCCCGCCCCTTCCCAAATTTTCAAGCAATCTGATATAGGTTATATATGTACAATACTTTCACCTTTGTCATAATGTACAAGATCAAGATCAAAAGGGGAACAAAAATGTGAAAAAAGGGGAAAAAGTTGAAAATACTATGCTTTTCTCCACATTTCAGTCTCATAGTTCTCCTTCTAGCTATGGATAGCATTTTCCATCTAAGTCTATTGGATCACCACATTGCTAAGAAGAGCTAAGACTATTATAGTTGATCATTACATAATCTTACTGTTGCTGTGTATAATAATCCCCTGGTTCTGTTCACTTACCATCAGTTCATGTTAATCTTTCCAGGCCTTTCTGAAATCAACCTTCTCGTCATTGCTTATAGAACAATAATATCCCATTATATTCATATACCATAACTCATTCAACCATTCCCCAATTGATGGACATCCCCTCAATTTCCAATTCCATACCACCACAAAAATAGCTGCTACAAACATTTTTGCACATGTGGTCCTTTTCTCTTTTTTATGATTTCTTCTGATTCAACCATCCTGAGGGACAAATTGGAACTATGCTCAAAGGGCATTTAGGATACTATTGTTGTTGTTGTTTGTACTTTAATCTCCAAAAGGGCCATGACATCAGAGAGGTGTTGCCATGGCATACAAATGTATTGCATTTAAGTGAGGGAGGGATGTGCAAAGTGAGTGCACCTGCCTCACTTCCCATTCTAGAGCCATCCGGCTCCAGTGACAAGATATAGTCAAAAGGACTAGAGATGGATGTAGATAAAATAGGAGACCTTGCCCTTTTTAAACTGTGATCTTCAATAGGCCTCAATTTGACTGTGGCTGCACCCATTCAGGGATTGAAACTAGGCAGTGTTTTGTCAAAACAGATAAGACCTAACAGGAATTTGATGTGAAGATTTATTACTATTGTATTATTGAAACACGAGCATGGCTACAAGGATCTGAGAGTCTAAGATTTTAAGGTCTTAATGGAGGGAGCATCTAGTTTATAAGGAGCAAGAACCTGGAGGGGTCCTTATTGCCATAAACAATAGTTGCATAGAAGCAAAAAGCCAGCCATTAGTTCCTTATCTGGGAAATATCAGAATGCCCTTCAGCCTCATACTGTCTAAGATGTTCCAGGGAGTTAACAAAGGGAGAGGGCTGATTGAAAAACAGCCCCTTGAGGCCTAAAAGAAGGGGGAGTTTTCTGTGATGGGACCAAGAAGCGGACCTGTGGGGACCAGGATTGGACACACATGTGATTATTCATGAATGTTTCATGAGGGGTGTGCACAAGGGGTACATAAAGGGTAGAGACCTATCAGGATTTTTTCGCACGGGGCCAAGAGGTTGTCTCATGTTTTCCTTGAGGACAGGTGAGTTGTCATGCAGGTTATGGAGAAATAACAGTTTTCCTTTCAGTCCCAGAGGTTTGACTGTGTGTTAAGTTATCTAATTTTCCAGGGTTAAGCAAGGATTAGTTTAAATGTTTGGATGCCACTTCTCTATCTATAAAAATCTCCCCTTCCCAAAGCTTTTCACAAAATCCCCACTGGATTTTGCTGTGACCTTTTCTTGTAAACAAAGGCACCTTTTGAGGATGGAGCCAAGATGGTGAACTGAAGACATTCTCTGTGAGCTCCTCAAATCTTCTCTCAGACGCAGAACAAATTAAGCCTTCAAACTGGTTCTGGAGTGAGGGCTCCATCAAACACTTGGAGTACAACGAACTTCTATCAAAAATCTATTTTGAGGGGGGCGCAGCCAAGATGGCAAACTGCAGACAGCGTTCTCTGTGAGCTCCTGAGACCTTCCCTCAGACCCAGACAAATTGAGCCTCCGAACTGGTTCTGCAGTGAGGGCACCACCAACACTTGGACTACAACGCACTTCTATCAAATATCTACTTTGAAAAAACTCCAGAGAAGGTTAGTCTCAGGGGAAATCGGCTGCTGGTCATGATCAGACGCCAGCCGGGGAGGAAGTTGGGGCTGCTAAAGAAGGGCGGATTTTAGGCACCCAGGAAGCCCCTGGGAGATGCCTAGGCCACTTTGCTCTGCTTGCGGGCAGGTGCTTTGGCAGATCTGCCTTTGGTAAAGGGTGGATTGAGAGCAGGTGAAAACGTGGTCCTAATGCGGATCTACCTGCCTAGCCTCAGATCGTAAGTCAACTCGGTAAACTGCCCCAGGGCAAATTGAAACTGCGACAATATTCCCTGCTGGTGACTGATACCTCAACTCAAAAGCATGAGTAAGAAGCAGAAGAGAGCTCTCACCATAGACAGCTTTTACAGAGAGAAAGTAGAGCAGTCCCCAGATCCTGAGATTCTGAAAACAATCCCAGATGAAGCCACAAAGGCGGACTTAAGCTGGTCTCCCTTCCAGAAGGCTTACCTGGAAGATTGCATAAAGAATCTCAAAAGAGAGCTAGAAGAAGAATGGGGAAATAAATTGAGAACAGGGCAACAGAGATATCAAAAACTGGAAAACAGGAATGGTGAATTGGAAAAAGAAAACAATTCACTGAAAAATAAAATTGGTGAATTGGAAAAAATTACCAATTCACTGGAAAATAAAAATGGTGAATTGGAAAAAATCACCAATTCACTGGAAAATAAAAATGGCAAATTGGAAAAAGACAACAATTCACTGAAAAACAAAATTGGTGAATTGGAAAAAGACAACAATTCATTGAAAAATAAAATTGGCAAAATGGAAAAAGAATGCATTGAATCAAGAAATTCAATTGTCCAGCTACAAAAGGAGCTAAAAAAGATAACTGAAGGAAATAATACTCTAAAAATTAAAATTGAACAAATAGAAGTAAATGACTCAATAAGACTTCAAAAATCAAATAAAAACAAAAAAGTGAAAAAATAGAAGAAAATATGAAATATCTCCTAGGAAAAACAACTGACTTGGAAAACAGATCCAGGAGAGACAATCTAAGGATTATTGGACTCCCTGAAAGCCACGATGAAAAAAAGAACCTGGATGCTATCTTCCAGGAAATCGTGAAAGAGAACTTCCCTGATGTTTTAGAATCAGAAGGCAAAATTGGTATTGAAAGAATTCACCGATCACCTCCTGAAAGAGACCCCAAAATTAAAACCCCAAGGAATATCGTGGCCAAATTTCAGGACTATTGCACCAAGGAAAAGATATTGCAAGCAGCTAGAAAGAAAAAGTTCAAATACTGAGGAACTGTCATTAGAATTACACAGGATCTGTCAGCTTCCACATTGAAGGATCGAAGGGCCTGGAATCAGATATTCTGATAGGCAAAAGAACTTGGATTACAGCCAAGAATAAGTTATCCAGCTAGAATGAGTAGCATCTTCCAGGGAAGAAGATGGTCATTCAATGACACAGGAGAATTTCACCTATTTCTACTGAAAAGACCAGAGCTGAACAAAAAAATTGACCTCCAAATAGAGAAGCATAAAAAGGTAAAAAGGAAAGAACTCTTGAGAACTATATTTCTACTATAGATATCCTTAAAGAATGGGGGTATAATTCAATTTTTCTTTGATAATAATGGAAAGGAAATTAGAGGTGGAAGGGATACCATACTGAAAAAAGGGAGGGGGGAGAAAGGAAGCAAAATAAAGGAGGTAAAATAAGGCAAAATCTCATAAAGAGACATAGAAGATCTAATATAATTGAGGGAAAGAAGGGAGGGAGATGAGTATTGTGTAAACCTTACTCTCATTAGATTGGACTCTAAGAGAGTATATCAGACACATTTGGCTTAAAAGAAAGGCCCGATCCTCCTTGTGGGAAGGTGGGAGGGAAAGGAGGAAAGGAAAAGGATAAACTAATAGAAGGATTAGGGGAAAGGTATAAAGGGGAGGAAGGGACTCTAAAGGGGGGAGGACTATTGATGGGAGGTGGTCATGAAAAATAAAGTACTGGGGAGGGGGGAAGGGAGAGAGGGGAAAGGGAAGAGAAAATCATAACTCTGGGTAAATAAGATGGCAGGGAATACAGATATAGTTATTTTAACTGTGAATGTGAATGGGATGAACTCTCCCATAAAACGGAAGCAGGTGGCACACTGGATTAAAAGCCAGAATCCTACAATATGTTGTTTACAAGAAAGACATCTAAAACATAGAGATACATACAGAGTGAAGGTAAAGGGCTGGAGCAGAATCTTCTATGCTTCAGGTGAACAAAGAAAGGCAGGGGTAGCAATCCTTATCTCAGATTAAGTAAAAACAAAAATAGATCTAATTAAAAGAGATAAGGAAGGAAACTATATTTTACTAAAGGGTACCAAAGACAATGAATGAAGCAGTATCGATACTAAACATATATGCACCTAGTGGTATAGCATCCAAATTCCTAGAGGAGAAACTAACAGAGATGCAAGGAGAAATAGACAGTAAAACTATACTAGTGGGGGATCTCAACCTTGCTCTCTCAGAATTAGATAAATCAAATCACAAAATAAATAAGAAAGAAGTTAGGGAGGTAAACAAAAGGCTAGAAAAGTTAGGTATGATAGATCTCTGGAGGAAATTGAATGGTGATAGAAGGGAGTATACTTTTTTTCTCAGGGGTTGATGGAACTTATACGAAAATTGATCATGGGTTAGGGCATAAAAACCTCAAAATCAAATGCAGAAAAGCAGAAATAGAAAATGCATCCTTTTCAGATCATGATACAATAAAACTCATATGTAATATAAGGCCAGGAGAAAACAGACCACAAGTTAATTGGAAATTAAATAATCTAATACTGAAGAATGAATGGGTGAAAGAGCAAATTATAGACACAATAAATAATTTCATCCAGGAGAATGACAATAATGAGACAACATACCAAAATTTGTGGGACACGGCTAAAGTGGTTATAAGGGGTAATTTATATCTCTAGATGCTTACTTGCATAAAACAGAGAAAGAGAAGATCAATGAAGTGAGCTTACAATTTAAAAAGCTAGAAAAAGACCAAATTTAAAACCCTCAATTAAATACCAAATTGGAAATTCTGAAAATTAAAGGGGAGATCAATAAAATTGAAAATAAGAAAACTATCGAATTAATAAATGAAACTAAGAGTTGGTTTTATGAAAAAACCAACAAAATAGATAAGCCTTTAGTTAATTTGATTAGAAAAAGGAAAGAGGAAAATCAAATTGTTAGTCTCAAAAATGATAAGGGAGAACTTTCCTCCAATGAAGAGGAAATTAGAGTAATAATTAGGAGTTTCTTTGCCCAACTTTATGCCAATAAATTTGATAATGTAAATGAAATGGAGGAATATCTGCAAAAATATAGATTGGTTAGGTTAACAGAAGAGGAAATAAATTATTTAAATAGCCCCATTTTGGAAAAAGAAATAGAACAAGCTATTAATCAACTCCCTAAGAAAAAATATCCAGGGCCAGATGGATTTACATGTGAATTTTACCAAACATTCAAAGAACAATTAATCCCAATACTATATAAACTATTTGAAAAAATAGGGAAAGAAGGTGTACTACCAAACTCCTTCTATGACACAGATATGGTGCTGATAGCTAAACCAGGTAGGGAGAAAACTGAGAAAGAAAACTATAGATGCATTTCCCTAATGAATATTGATGCAAAAATTTTAAATAAGATTTTAGCAACGAGATTACAGAAAGTTATCCCCATGACCAAGTAGGATTTATACCAGGAATGCAGGGCTGGTTCAATATTAGGAAAACTATTAGCATAATCAATTATATTAATAACCAAATTAACAAAAACCATATGATTACCTCAATAGATGCAGAAAAAGCCTTTGATAAAATCCAACACCCATTCCTATTAAAAACACTGGAGAGTATAGGAATAAATGGGCTTTTCCTCAAAATGATTAGTGGTATCTACTTAAAACCTTCAGCAAGCATCATATGTAATGGAGTCAAACTAGAACCATTCCCAATAAGATCAGGAGTGAAACAAGGCTGCACACTGTCACCATTACTATTTAATATTGTATTAGAAATGTTAGCTTTGTCAGTAAGAGAGGAAAAAGAGATTAAAGGAATTAGAGTAGGTAAAGAGGAAACCAAATTATCACTCTTTGCAGATGACATGATGATATACGTAGAGAACCCTAAAGATGCAACTAAAAAACTACTAGAAACAATTTACAACTTTAGCAAAGTTGCAGGATACAAAATAAATCCACATAAATCATCAGCACTTTTACATATTACCAACAAAGTTCAGCAGCAAGAGATACAAAAAGAAATTCCATTCAAAATAACTGTTGATAGTATAAAATATTTGGGAATTTATCTGCCAAGGGAAAGTCAGGACCTATATGAACTAAACTACAAAACACTTTCCACACAAATAAAGTCAGACCTAGTCAATTGGAAAAACTTAAAATGCTCATGGGTAGGCCGAGCGAATATAATAAAAATGACAATACTATCCAAACTAATTTACTTATTTAGTGCCATACCAATCAAACTCCCAAGAAATTATTTTACAGATCTAGAAAAAATAGTAGCAAAGTTCATTTGGAAGAACAAAAGGTCAAGGATTTCAAGGGGATTAATGAAAAAAAAAGGCAGATGAAGGTGGCCTTGCTGTACCAGATCTAAAACTATATTATAAAGCAGCAGTCATCAAAACCATTTGGTACTGGCTAAGAAATAGAGCAGTCGATCAGTGGCATAGGATAGAATCACAAGACAAACTAGGCAATAACTATAACAATTTAGTCTTTGATATACCCAAAGACCCCAGCTTCTGGGATAAATACTCACTATTTGACAAAAACTGCTGGGAAAATTGGAAACTAGTGTGGAAGAAATTAAGGCTTGACCCACATCTACCACCACATACCAAGATAAGATCTAAATGGGTTCATGATCTGGATATAAAGAGTGATACTATAAGTAAATTAGAGGAACGTAAAATAGTTTACCTCTCAGACCTATGGAGATGGAATAAATTTATGTCCAAAGAAGAACTGGAAGTCTTAATTGAAAACCAGATAGATAACTTTGACTATATTAAGTTAAAAAGTTTTTGTACAAACAAAACCAATGCAGACAAGATTAGGAGGGAAGCAATAAATTGGGAAATCATCTTTACATTTAAGGGTTCTGATAAAGGTCTCATCTCTAAAATATATAGAGCATTGTCCATATTTATAAAAATTCAAGCCATTCTCCAATCAATAAATGGTCAAAGGATATGAACAGACAATTTTCAGAGGATGAAATTAAAATTATTTATAGTCATATGAAAAGGTGTTACAAATCACTATTAATCAGAGAAATGCAAATCAAGACAACCCTGAGGTACCACTACACACCTGTCAGATTGGCTAAAATGACAGGAAAGGTTAATGATGAATGTTGGAGGGAATGTGGGAGGGCTGGGACACTGATGCATTGTTGATGGAGCTGTGAACGGATACAGCCATTCTGGAGAGCAATTTGGAGCTATGCTCAAAAGTTATCAAACTGTGCATACCCTTTGACCCAGCAGCATTTCTATGGGGCTTATATCCCAAAGGAATCATAAAGGAAGGAAAGGGCCCCACATGTGCAAGAATGTTTGTGGCAGCCCTTTTTGTAGTGGCTAGAACCTGGAAACTGAATAGATGCCCTTATATTGGAGAACAGCTGAATAAATTATGGTATATGAATAATATGGAATATTATTGTTCTATAAGAAATGACCAGCAGGATGATTTCAGAGAGGCCTGGAGAGACCTGCATGAACTGATGCTGAGTGAAATGAGCAGAACCAGGAGATCATTATACACGGCAACAACAGTACTATATGACGATCAATTCTAATGGACATGGCTCTCTTCAATGATGAAATGTTTCAAACCACCTCCAATTGTTCACTGAAGAAAGCTATATACACCCAGAGAGAGGCATGTGAAATGTGGACCACAACATAACATTCTCATACTCCTTGATTGATGTTTGCTTACATTGTGTTTCCTTTATCTGATATATCTTTTGTGTAGATAAGATTTTTCTTGCACAACAATGATAAGTTTGGAAATATGTATACATATATTAGATTTGCCAATATTTTAACATAATTAACATGTTGTGGATATCCTTCCATCTAGGGGAGGGGTGGGGAGTTGGGAAAATTTTGTAACAGAAAAGCTATGTAAGGGTTAATGTTGAAGCATTACCCACACATATGTTATGCAAATAAAATAAAATTGAAAATAAAAAAAAATAAAAAAATCTATTTTGAAAAAACTACAGAGCAGGTCAGTTTCACACACGCAGGGGATCGGCAGCTTGCTGTACTCAGATGCCAGCAGTGCACAGCCGGGGCAGATGGGGACTGGGACAGAGATTGGCGGATTCTAGGTACCCAGGAAGTCCCTGGGAGATGCTTGGGCCACTTTGCTCTGATGGCGGGCAGCTGCTTTGGCAGATCTGCCTTTGGTAAAGGGTGAATTGAGAGCAGCTGAAAACATGGTCCCAGTGCGGATCTAGCCCGACCAGCCCCCCACAGACCTCAGCTCAAAAACATGAGCAAGAAGCAGAAGAGAGCTCTCACCATAGACAGCTTTTACGGAGAGAAACAAGGGCAGACCCCAGATTCTGAGGTTCCTAAAAGGAAAGCAACCCCAGAGGAAGCCATGAAGGCGGACATGAGCTGGTCCCCCTTTCAAAAGGCTTACCTGGAAGATTGCATAAAGAATCTCAAAAGAGAACTAGAAGAAAAATGGGGAAATGAATTGAGATCAGTGCAAGAAGGATATAATGCCCTGCAAAAGAGATATGAAAAAGACACCTATTCACTGAAAAACAAAATTGGTGAAATGGAAAATGATTGCGATGAACAAAAAAATTCAATTGGCTACTTACAAAGGGACCTAAAAAAGGTAACTGAAAAAATAATTAAAAATTTAAATTGATAACTAAGCCAAATATTTATACACCTAATTAATTTAGGATACAATGACCACATATAGTCAGATTAAAAATAGCAAGTTATTACATAATTGAATTGTGCTCATGGCTTCTATTGACCATTTGATGTGATTATAGAAATTTGCTATAAGAGGAAAAAACAGGGGCATGAATATGTTACAAAAACTTAACCCAATGTTTTTCATCCTAAATCCCAAATATGTTGTAACAAGGGACCCACTCAGAATTTGGTGTCCTTTCACCAACCAGTTTCAGTTCCTCCCCAAATCAATGGGGCCCAAAGGCTTGGGAGCACAAACATGACAGGATAAATCATCCCTAGATCTGACAACCAATCATGCAGTAACAATTCCACCTCCTAATAAAATTCAGGAATAATCTGATGGGAAGCAAAGAAACAGAATTGGGAAACTGAGTCAGAAAGATCCCACCTTAAACAGAGGTATAGGTTGCCCTCCCAACTTTTGCCCAGATAAGACGTCTACCTATGACAATTCAGGAAAGCATTCTTCTGAGTAACTTATGGCATTTCTCTGGAATGGTGGATTACTGACTTAATGATCAGGTAATCAAATCCAAATTTGAAACTCAAAACAATATTAGTTACAATCCCAAGAGGTTTCATCTCAATAGCAAGTTTCACCAATCAAGGGCTTCAGGTGTATTTAAAAACAAAAAAATCTTACAAACTATTATGCATAACCTATCAAATGTGTCTTCAAAACACAGTCAAAACTAGTGCAGGGATATCAGGTTAAAATTCTGCGCTAGGTACTTCAGGAAAGTTATAGATCATATTTCTTATCATATTCATTAAACAAAGAGACTATTATGCACTTAAATAAATATTAAATAATTTACTGAAGCCAGATGGAGACCTTGGCAGAAATAATCATTTTCAGAGACCTTGCAGTTCTAAGAAGCCTCTGAAAAGTTCCTTGCATTGCTAAGCAAATGAATCTTTGATACAGCATCAAAAATGACCTTGCCTTAAAGCAGCCATAAACTTGAAAAATAAAAACATTATTATTAACAACATTTAAACATAAAAGCTATTCCTTTAAAAAATAAAAGCAAATAATGTTAAAGTAATTTCATTTAACCAGCAAGGGGAGAGGGGGTTAAGGCGGGGGGGGGGGGGCTTTGCAGAAGTTGGCGAAGTGTGAGTTCCAGTAAGTGTTTTTGTTCTCTCACTTCTAAGAAGCAGACACACCCAGTGAGGATAGGGTGAGTTAAATCTTCATTTTTTCAAGCCAACAGTTTTCTTTTTCCCTTTCCCCCACTCCACCTGGTGTATCTCCCAACTTTACCATGCTTCCTAACCCTACCTCTCCTCAAAGCTAACTCTTTTATGGTGCTAAATCTTTTTTAGGATTTAGCCTGTCAACTAAGGGCATGCCCCAACCTCATTGAGTGTTTCCTTTCCCCTGGCAAATGGCAGGTTCCACTTGAGCTTGCCTTTTCCATAATAAATCTACCTTTTGCCAAAGATAATGGCCGACATGAATTCTTCACATAACCAAACCCCAACTTTGGTGCCTATCATCATTTGGTGGCTATATAACCCTCATAATAGCTAACAATTTTAGGTTTCAATATTACAACAATAAACCAAATAATTTAATTAACAATTTCCACAATTTTCATAAGTGATAGCCTGATATAACAGCCTCTCATAAAAATGTTTAGGAATCTCATGTAATTTTACAATCGTTTCCAATTTTAATGTACATACCAATTAAAAAGTTATTTTTTAAAAAATTAATATTTTACCTTGTGGTATTCTAACTAGATGTTCCATTCAAACTATCAATTGCTTTTGCAAATCAATCTTTCTTATCCCTTGTCTTTAAAATCACCTCTTTTTTTAAACTTTAAGATTCACAATATAGCTAATATCTAAATAACTTTGGGCCAAATTTCATAAAACTTATACATATGTCTAGCAGAGCTGATAAAATTTTAAAGCATAGCTAATAATTTCTACAAATTACCCAACATACATTTTAGAAAGCAACATACTTCATGTAATTAAGGGATACAAACGTGACCCCCCTCCC
Source organism: Myrmecobius fasciatus (assembly GCA_023553655.1). Classification (NCBI taxonomy): domain Eukaryota; kingdom Metazoa; phylum Chordata; class Mammalia; order Dasyuromorphia; family Myrmecobiidae; genus Myrmecobius; species Myrmecobius fasciatus. The sequence goes on along the minus strand of JAJPUD010027232.1, from coordinate 1,627 downwards.
CCAAGGTAAGCTACCAGGATCTTTTTAATAACCTATTTTTTTTAACTTCAAATCAAATACAGATTTAAATTTCCAGTAGTGTTTCAATATCTGTACATAAATTTCTAAAATCTTGTGCTTAAGTAAACAAACTCACAATTCTAGCACTTACCATTTAATGTGATCATCTCATGGCTCTTTTTTTTTTTTTTAATCAGAAAAGGCTTGCAGACAGGGCTGTTTGGGCCCAGATTTTAAAGCAGCAAAGCACTTTTCTGTTTTTCCCTAATCTTCCAAATCTTTTGTTAACATTGTCAGTGCAAACAGATTACAATTTTCATATCCCTTTATTTTGAAACTGCTTTTACTATCATATCTCAAATAACATATTTTAAAGAAAAAATCAAATATGAAGCAATTATTTCTAATAAAGCAGCTGACATTCACATAGCATTTCTTTTATGCTAAGCACCTTTGCAATCACATGATTCTCTCAACAACCAAATATTTCTCTTTACAAATCAGAAACCTGAGCAGAGATAAAATAACTTAATATAAATTACATGGTTAATACATTACAATACCAGATGCAGAGGCTGACTTACTTTTTCCTTGGCTACTCCTTTTGACAGAAGTTCCCCAGGGGTCTCATTGGCAACACAAAATGCCAATAATCTTATAAAGGGTGGAGAGAGGGGTTCCAAATGTTGTGCAGAATTCATGACTACAGGGAATCAAGCAGGTCTTAATGGAGGGAACATCTAGCTTATAAGGAACAATAACTATAAGGAGGAAGGTCCTTATTGCCATAAGCAATAGATGTGCAAAGCAAAAAAGCCAGCCATTAGTTTCTTATCTGGGGATTACCAGAATGCCCTTCAGTCTCATGCTACCCAAGATGTTCCAGGGAGTTAACAAAAGAGGGGGCTGATTGAAAAAAATCCCTTGAGGCCTAAAAGAAGAGGGAGCTTTCTGTGGTGGGGTCAAGAAGTGTGCCTGCAGGGTGACTGGGCATAGGATGCTGAGTTTGTGCTTATTCTTTGTGCAGGAGGGATACACGAGGAGGTGCCTGAGGGTAGAAATCTATCAGGGGTTTTTTACATGAGGCCAAGAGGATATCTCATGTTGTCCTTGAGAATGGGTGAGTTAAGTCATGGTGAAAAAGCAGTTTTCCTTTCAGTCCTAGGGGTTTGGCTATGCTTTAAATTATCTAAGTTTCCAGGGTTAAGCAATAGTTTAAATATTGGGATGTCACTTCATTAGCAATTGAGGCAAAGAATCTTCTATTTGGTCTAGTCTCCTCCAAATTTAAATAAATGAATGAATGAAAGCAATAAACAAATAAATCTTGGAGAGGAAGAACTTCAGGGTTTCTGGTCAAAGCAGAAATGCCTGCTATTTACATTCAACATGAGTCAATCAGGACCCAAACAATGACCAAGTGGGGCTTGGCTTAGAACTTATAGGTGGCTAATTAAAATCAGACTGCTTTTGATTTGGAGCGTAGTCCTTAAGAAAAATATTGTCAGTAAATACCATGATATCTTGAGAAATTTCAAAGATGCAAAAGGGAAAAAATGCTTTTAAGAGCACCTATAGATAAGGGTAGGATAAAAAGGAAGGAAGGAAGGGAGAAAAGAAGGGAGGG
>JAJPUD010027231.1:0-15729 GCA_023553655.1 Myrmecobius fasciatus | reverse complement strand
AAGGAAGGAAGGAAGGGAGGAAGAAGGAAGGAACAAAGGAATGAAGGAAGGAAGGAAGAAAGGAAGGAAGGAAGGAAGGAAAGAAAGGAAGGGAGCTAGGAGGGAGGAGGAAGGAAAGGAGGGAGGGAGGGAGGGTAAGAGGGAAGAGAAGGGAAGGAGGGAGGGAGGAAAGAATAAGAAACATAGTAAGGAGCAAGGAGTACAGAATAGGATTCCCTTTACAACTTTACTACCAGGAGGTTATTATTTCACTTCCTTCATTCTTTAATATTTAATAGCTGGAAAAGTTAGATTGTGCATTTTTGTAGCTCAATACAAAGTACTGGTGGAAGAAGGGGGAAGCAGAGATGGTGGTTAAGCCTTAACTATGTTTAGAAAACTGTAAAGTACCTTGCCTAAATCTGTTTCTTCAGATCTCATATAATTTCCAAAAGTAAAATAATAAAATATAGTGCTGAGATTTCTCACCATATTAGTAGAACTGGAATTGGCAGTGGAGAAGCAAAAATGATGATGAAGCAAAATCTTGGCAAAAGTCATCTGTGGTTCTTTGGGTCATAGAATGGTGAAAGCACCATCCAAGTACAATGGAAGGCATGTGAGAGGCGGGTAAATTTTTCTAGATTCCCCTCCCCCCGGTACTGCTAGCAGGTTTCTTATAAGTAGTTTGCTTTTATATCATAATTGTCTAACATTAAGTCCAAATATTTCAGAGGTTTTGTCTCCTTCTCCTCTTCCTACCCCTGCAACTTCTGCTTTCTTAGGTCTAGATTTCATGTGCTTTTCTGTCTCCATCATTATTACTATAAAAATGAATGATATCTGTTGCATTTCATTCCTTAGTTTTACAAGTACATTTTAGTTCATTTCCTGTTTGTCTTCTAAGAAAGTACCTCAAAGCTCTCTCAGACAGGTGTGTGTCATGCAAAAATTGAAACAATCTGGGATTGAATTATAATTTAACAAATTTTCTCTTAAGAAAGAAGGAAGGAAGGAAGGAAGGAAGGAAGGAAGGAAGGAAGGAAGGAAGGAAGGAAGGAAGGAAGGAAGGAAGGAAGGAAGGAAGAAAGGAAGAAAGGAAGAAAGGAAGGAAGGGAAGGAGGCAGAGGAAGGGAAGGAAAAGAGAGGGAAAATGAAAGGAAACAGAACAGAAAATGATGGAGGGAGAGAATGGAGAAGGGAGGAAAGAAAGGAAGTAAAGGAGAAAAGGTCAGGAAGTAAAGGAGAAAAGGTCAGGAAGTAAAGTCACTTTCTAGAATGGTACGATATTTGAAAAGGAAATGGTCCTTCTTTTACATCCCCTCCTTATATATTCACTACCCAGAAAATGTCTCTTATTTAACAAAAGACATTTCTCACCTGTCACCAGTTATCTGCCTCTATTCTCATCCCCTGAAACTCAGTTCTGTCTTTATGTGAACCACTAGACATATGGTATTTTACTAAAGTATGAACCCTTTAGACTGAAATCTTTGGTCCAGAGTTCCTGACAGATCATTCATTGTCTAAACTCCCACTTTGTGCTTTTGAACATTCTGAAAGTATGGTTAATTGATTGAGAAAAGGTAGCAAGAGACAGGTCTGTAGATATTCATCATCCAAACACTTACAGGAGGTTTATGGATTGAGCCCTCCAAGCAAAATCCTGATGGCAAAGTCTACCACTTTAGAAATGGTGTTTGACAAATTTCCTTCCACACATCTCTGCAGAAACAGTCCTGGGTAAATAAAAGTGCATGCATCTGCTGCCATGGGCTTCAAACTGCTTTTTATATTAGTCTACCTCATAAGACATGAAAACAGTAGAGCTTGCACAAGCACCAAACCCAGAGTCTGCAAGCACACCCTTGCTTTATATGGAAACAAGGAACATCAACTGGAAACAATGACATGCCTGTTAGTCAGTAATTGGTGAGTAAGAACACTGTGCAGTGAAACACTCTCCTCTCTAATTCAGACTGACAGTTGTATATTTTTTCCTTCCATTGTCTACTACATCGTGTATCAAAGAAGGGAGTGTGACAACTGTTTAAAATAGCTGAATGGTGGATTTATCATATTTGACTGCTGCTTCTATATAGCCAGACATTTGGTTTATGGTTTTAATGGGTTAATGGACTAGCCTTTCACTGTTAAGAAATTTGAGTTTGTGTTTTTTTTCCTAAGTCCCCAGCCATCACACACAAAAAGTTGATACAGCATGAATGTTTGCCCACATCATTTGATCCCTCATGAGATTCCTCAAAGAAAGATGTCTCTGTCAAAATGATTTTTAGTTGTCTTGAAAGAGGATCAGAAGCAGTAGCAAAAAGATATAGAAGGTCAGAACAAGAAAAGATACATGATACCAACACCCTAGAAATCTGGGCTCCTTACTTACTCATGTGACTCTAAAATTTCATCACATGTTTATCATAACACAAAAACTCTGAAACATGTGACTAGAACACTTTTGAGGATATCAAAATGACATGAAAATATGAATTCAAATTACACCCTATCACCAGCAATAAAGTCAAGGAGTGTCATGTTACACATGGAATCTAAACTGTCAAAATAATCCCTAGATGCTAAGGAACTTGCCTGTTTTTGATAGTATGAAGAAGCAAAAGTGAGTATGAATAAGGATCACAGCATTTTGGATAGGAAATTTTAAAGATCACAGGGATCCAAAATGTAATCTAACCCAGCCCTCTTGTTTATAAATGGAGAAGCAGGTTCAAAGAAGCTAAGTGACTAGCCCAGGATTGCACTGTTAGTAAAGAATAAATCCTGGATTGGAATCCAGGCTGATGAATCCAAATGTGAAACACTTTGCACTTCACAGAGAATTTTGGTGGTACTTCATTACCATACATGTCAGGTTGCCTTATTTCATTATCTACAGTATTAAGGTTTCAGGAAACAATTGAATCATAGGTTTATGGAAATCAAGTGATATCTAACCATGTTGTTACATCTACAGGGTATTCAAGGGAGTCACATAAAGAACAGAGGATAAGCACATCTTGGATTGAATCCCTCCATTGTATGATAATGAGCAGCATAAGTGCATGAAAGAGCCCTCCTGAGGCCAGAACTTGAAATTGCAGCACCAAAGGTATTGAATCTTGGATTATTCTGTCTTTGTGTCGATGTTGTCAGTTGAAGTGTTCACCCATGTCTCCATCAGTCTGGGGACATAAGCACATGTTACTTTATGGTATGTAATGAGATTATGGAAGTAGGTAGTGATGAGGGCCATGCTCATATGTCCCTTGAAGTGCCTATCTGAAAGCTACCAGCTAAGCTTCATCCCAACACTTCAGGTGGGAATTCTACCAAGAAATAAAATCTCCTTTCCCGGGTTTTATTAGTTATTCACCTAGGTTTTCATGGCAAGTAGGGCTCCAATACAAACATCCTATTGTGGCCATCTCTAAACTTCAAATCTCCACTTTCTTTAGAATTAGGTGGGTAGTAAAAATAAGCTTAGACTTGGATAAAATAAGTGAAACAAACAAACAAGAATGAAAAACAAAGAAAAAAAAAGATCAAGCTGGCAAAGAAGATAAAATTAATTTTCCCATACTTATGAGATCTTTTTTTGAAAGGAGTGAATTTGAAAAGACTTTCTCTTTTTAATTGATCATTGGGAAGTTTTTAATTCTTCTTTACCATCTGCATCCCTCAGATTACTTCCTTTAATTTGATTTTTAAGTTAATCTCCACAGAGCCAAAAAAAGTGCATAAGATCAGCTCATTTTTGCATATACAAACTCTGACCATATTGATGTCCAAATCTTTTCTGAGAGTATTGCAATCTTCTTACCATTTTCTCAAATCTGTTTGTCTGATTTATATTGCCAAACCCCTGGAACAGCAATCATGTATAATTCTGCTTTTTTGTACATTTTCCAACACATGGTTTGTACTAAAAAGTAATAATAAAGTTAAATATTAATGAAATAAATTATTTTAGATAACTGTAAGTAATAAGGGGAAGGGGGAAATCCTTCCCATTTGACTGTTTATTTTCCTATCTAGGTGCATATGACAAAGAAGTTATAGCATTAGATGATGAACTTCCTTTCATCTTTTAAAAGACTGGTTGAGATAGAATCATTTTCATATCAGGAAAATTCATATATTTACTCAATAGTTTAAAACAGGTAGGGATCAGTGAATGGTTAAGAATGACCATTCAGACGTAAATCAAGTCTACATTTTAAAGCATAGGAAAATGTATGGGATTTGTAATTTTTTTTCTCATGAGGCACCATTTTGCTCTCTGTTTTTATTTTTTTTTGGTTTGTTTTGTTTTGTTTTGTTTTGTTTTTACCAATTCTTAAAATTGAACAATGGGGCAGCTAAACAGTACAGTGAATAGAATAACAGACCTGACAACAGGAAAACTCAAATCTGACCTTAGATAATTACTAGTTGTGTGACCCTGGACAAATCTCTTCACCTGATTTGGTTCAGTTCCTCAATTATAAAATGAGCTTTAAAAGGAAATGGAAAATGACTCTAGTATTTTTGCCAAGAAAACTTCAAATGGGTTCTTGAAGAATCAGACATTATTGAAATGACTGAAAAACAACAAATTGAGCAAAAGAACGTAGGATCTTGTATCTAACATTTTTTGGCCTTTTTGTTTGTGTTTATATTTTTTTAGGTTTATATGTGTTTTTAATTTGTTTTTTTAAATTTTTTATGTTTATTATGTTATATGTGTTTATATGTGTTTTTGTTTATATTTTTTTCTCAATAGGAAAGGGGGAAAGGAATTCAACATTATGTTTCTTGCCAGTAGAGATATAAGACAATTTTTTGGTTGGTAGAGGGAGAGAAAATAAGCCAGTGATTTAATACATAAAGGGAATATCTGATAAGGAAATTAGAAAGTAGAATGATACAATAAAGTGTACTAGATTTGGAGTCAAGGGACATAGGTTCAAGTTCTATTCTATGTGACATTGAATAAATCACTCAATTTTCTCATTATGAAAATAATGAGGGGTTTTCAGAGAGCTTCTAGGTTCTATATTTAAATCTATGATCCTTCTACCAATGTAACTATGTATCTAATATTCAATTTCATGTTTTAGAGCATTAACTGAGACACAGAGATTCAATTATCATCTCCATACAGATAATTCCCAGATTAACATTTCTAGCTCTTCTCTTTATTCTGAACTCTAATTCTACATTAGCAGATGCCTAATGAATATTTTTAAATGTCCCTTTGTCATCTCAAACTTAACTTGCCCAAACTCATTATACCTCCTCTTCAAACTCTTACCTCTTCCACATTTCTCTATTAATTTTGAGGGTACCACTATCCTCTTAGGCTCCCAGGTTTGCAATTTTATCAGATCTGTGACTTCATCATCTTTCTCAATTCTTCACTCACTCATCCTACTTATGCAATCAGTTGATGGATTTCATCATTTCTCTTTCACAACATTTCTCATGCACGCCCCCTTCTGGCCATTCACACAGCCACCACTTCAACTGAAACATCACATCTCATATGTTGTATCTGCTTTTGTAATAGCCTTCCAGTAGTGCTGCCTCAAGCTTCCTTTCCATCTTCTATACATAAGCCAAATAATTTTCCTAAAAGATAGGTCTGACAATGTCACTTCCCTCCCACCATCAAATATAAAGTCTTCTATTTGGTATTTATCTCTTCACAACCTGCTCCCTCCATACTTTTCCAGTCTTTTTCACTTTTCTCTACTCTATAGCCCAAAGAAACCAATTTACTTGCTTTCCTCCATTTACTGTCTCTGTGGCTTTACATTGGCTCATCTTGGCTTCTTTGCATCTCTAGATTCCTTCAAGATGCAGCTCCAACACAAACTTCTGTAGGATGCCTTTCCCCTCTCCTATCACTTGATTCACCTTTAAGATTACCTTCTTTCTGCTAAGTGCCTTGATTATATCTATTTGCATGTTACAACCTTAAGATGTTTTCTTTAGTATGTAAACTGCTAGAGAATATATAGTTATCCCTTTCACATTGTGGGAGTTTGGGGTGCAGAGAACTCTGTAATCTAGAAAATCCATGTAAAAGTTTTGGTCCCCCTTTACTACCAGAAAAAAAATGTCTGAATTATTATGCTAGTAAAAGATAAAACATGTTTATATTATACAATATTGCACATATATTTATGTATTTCTGAGTTTCTAAGATCTTTTTTCTGTGTCATCTACTTGGCTTTGAATGTCACTGTGGTTTCTGCTAAACTCTACAGATTTCCCATTTAATTTCTTATGCCCACCTGTGATACATCAAAACTGTAATGGGGAAAGTCATTGTAAAGTCATTGTGGAAGAGATAATTGTACTGATTTTTGTGCGGTTTCCCTTTTTTTGCATTCCTAGTATTAAGCATAGTTTCTGACATATCTTAGATGTGTAAGCACTTAACAAATATTTGTTGATTAATGAATTGCCTTGGTCACATGGCAAGTATGAGTGAGAGGTGGGTTTTGAGTCCAAGTCTTCTTGATTCCTGAGAAAAGACATCTGTTCACTTTGCAAAACTACCCCTTATAAGGATAATACAAAAATGAAAATATCAGAAAAACAGAAAACCTCTCCTGTTGAGCTCAGGCTACTAAAAGATGACCTAGACACCTTTCATGACAAGACAAGAAAATGAATGGAATTAAAATTAATGCATATTTTCCAACTCCCAGAAACTGGTCTACTCACATCCATGTTCAACACAAAATCAAAGAACTAGAGAAGATACTTTGGATAAAGTGTACTAAATCAATTTAAGAACTCCAAGTTTGCTACCCCAAGCCATTAATTCCCAAACTTTTCACTGGAATAGAATTGGCCAATTTCTCTTTTTTTATTATTAAAGCTTTTTATTTGCATAACATATGTACGGGTAGTTCCTCAGCACTGATCTTTACAAAGCTTTCCATTACAAATTTTACCCCCAGTCCCCACCCTCCCCTAGATGGCAGGAAGTCCATTACATGTTAATAATGATAAAATACTTGACAAGTTGTTGTGCAAGAAAAATCCTATCTACAAGAAAAAAAATCAGAGAAAGGAAACACACTGCAAGCAAACATCAATAAAGAGCATGAAAATGTTATGTTGTATTCCATATTTCATATCCCTCTTTCTCGATGTATATGGCTTTCTTCACTGAACAATTGGAACTGGTTTGAGACAATTCTTTGTTGCAGAGAGCCATGTCCATCGGAGGTGATCATCATGTAATATTGTTGTTGCTGTGTGTAATGATCTCCTGGTTCTGCTTGTTTCACTCAGCATCAGTTCGTGCAAGTCTCTCCAGGCCTTTCTGAAATCATCTTGCTGGTCGTTTCTTTTTTTATTTTTTTATTTTATTTTTTTCTATTTTTTTATTAAAGCTTTTTATTTGTATAACATATGTATGGGTAGTTCCCCAGCATTGATCTTTACAAAGCTTTCCATTACAAATTTTACCCCCAGTCCCCACCCCTCCCCTAGATGGCAGGAAGTCCACTACATGTTAATAATGTTGAAATACTTGATGAATTGTGCAAGAAAAATCCTACCTACAAGAAAAAAAAAGAAAATCAGAGAAAGGAAACACTATGCAAGCAAACCTCAATAAAGAGCATGAAAATGATATGTTGTGGTTCATATTTCATATCCCCCTCTCTGGGTGTATATGGTTTTCTTCAGTCAACAAATGGATACAGTTGCAAACAAAGCTTTATTGCAGAGAGCCATGTCCATCAGAATTGATCATCATATAGTATTGTTGCTGTGTATAATGATCTCCTGGTTCTGCTCGTTTCACTCAGCATCAGTTCATGCAAGTCTCTCCAGGTCTCTCTGAAATCGTCCTGATGGTCGTTTCTTACAGAGCAATAATATTCCATAACATTCATATACCATAATTTATTCAGCCACTCTCCAATTGATGGCCATCCATTCAGTTTCCAGTTTCTAGCCACTACAAAAAGGGCTGTCACAAACATTTTTGTACATGTGAGTCCCTTTCCTTCCTTTAAGATCTCTTTGGGATATAGGCCGAATAGAAACACTGATGGGTCAAAGGGTATGCACAGTTTGACAACTTTTTGAGCATAGCTCCAAATTGCTCTCCAGAATGGTTGGATCCGTTCACAGTTCCACCAACAATGTATTAGAGTCCCTGCTTTCCCACATCCCCTCCAGCATTCATCATTATCTTTTCCTGTCATTTTAGCCAATTTGACAGGTGTGTAGTGGTACCTCAGAGTTGTCTTAATTTGCATTTCTCTGATCAATAGTGATTTGGAGCAACTTTTCATATGACTAGAGATGGTTTTAATTTCATCATCTGAAAATTGTCTCTTCATATCCCTTGACCACTTATCGATTGAAGAGTGGCTTGAATTCTTATAAATATGAGATAATTCTCTATATATTTTAGAAATGAGGCCTTTATCAGAACCATTAAATGTAAAGATGATTTCCCAATTTGATGCTTCCCTCCTAATCTTGTCTGTATTAGTTTTGTTTGTACAGAAACTTTTTAGCTTAATATAGTCAAAATTATCTATTTAGTGTTCAATTAAGAGTTCCAGAACTTCTTTGGACATAAATTTATTCCATCTCCACAGATCTGAGAGGTAAACTATAGTATGTTCCTCTAATTTGCTTACAATATCACTCTTTATATCTAGATAATGAACTCCTTTAGATCTTATCTTGGTATGTGGTGTTAGGTGTGGGTCAAGCCCTAATTTCTTCCACACTAGTTTCCAATTTTCCCAGCAGTTTTTGCCGAATATTGAGTACTTATCCCAAAAGCTGGGATCTTTGGGTTTATCAAATACTAAATTGCTCAAGTTATTGCCTAGATTGTCCTGATATCCCATTCTATGCCACTGATCAACTGCTCTATTTCTCAGTTTTCTTTCTCTGTTTTCACCCTACCTGGTTTATCTATCAGCACCATATCAGTCTCATAGAAGGAATTTGGCAGTATACCTTCTGTCCCTATTTTCTCAAATAGTTTGTATAGTATTGGAATTAATTGTTCTTTGAATGTTTGGTAGAATTCACATGTAAATCCATCTGGCCCTGGAGATTTTTTCTTCGGGAGTTGGTTAATAGCTTGTTCTATTTCTTTTTCTAATATGGGGCTATTTAAATAATTTATTTTCTCATCTGTTAACCTGGGCAATCTATGTTTTTGTAGATATTCCTCCATTTCATTTAGATTATCAAACTTACTGGCATAAAGTTGGGCAAAGTAACTCCTAATTATTGCTCTTATTTCCTCTTCATTGGAGGAAAGTTCTCCCTTATCATTCTTGACACTAACAATTTGATTTTTCTCTTTCCTTTTTCTTATCAAATTAACTAAAGGCTTATCTATTTTGTTGGTTTTTTCATAAAACCAACTCTTAGTTTCATTTATTAATTCAATAGTTTTCTTATTTTCGATTTTATTAATTTCCCCTTTTATTTTTAGAATTTCCAATTTGGTATTTAATTGAGGGTTTTTAATTTGTTCTTTTTCTAGTTTTTTTTTTAATAATAAGCCCTATTCGTTGATCTTTTCTTTCTCTATTTTATGCAAGTAAGCATCTAGAGATATAAAATTGCCCCTTATAACCAATTTGGCTGTATCCCACAAATTTTGGTATGTTGTCTCATTATTGTCATTCTCCTGGATGAAATTATTGATTGTGTCTATGATTTGCTCTTTCACCCATTCATTCTTCAGGATTAGATTATTTAATTTCCAATTACCTTTTGGTCTATTTTCTCCTGGCCTTATGTTGCATGATTTGTATCGCATCATGATCTGAAAAAGATGCGTTTACTATTTCTGCCTTTCTGCATTTGATTTTGAGGTTTTTATGCCCTAATACGTGGTCAATTTTTTGTATAAATTCCATGGACCGCTGAGAAAAAAGTCAACTCCCTACTGTCTCCATTCAACTTTCTCCATAGATCTATCATATCTAACTTTTCTATCAATTGGTTTACCTCCCCAGTTTCTTTCTTATTTATTTTGTGGTTTGATTTATCTAATTCTGAGAGAGGAAGATTGAGATCCCCCACTAGTATTGTTTGGCTGTCTATTTCTTCTTGCATCTCTCTTAATTTCTCCCCTAAGAATTTGGATGCTATTGCACTTGGTGCATATATATTTAGTATTGATATTGCTACATTATCTATGGTACCCTTTAATAAAATATAGTTTCCTTCCTTATCTCTTTTGATTAGATCTATCTTGGCTTTTACTTTATCTGAGATAAGGATTGCTACCCTTGCTTTTTTTTGCTCACCTGAAGCAAAATAGGTTCTGCTCCAGCCTTTTACCTTCATCCTATATGTGTCACTATGTTTTAGATGTGTTTCTTGTAGACAACATATTGTGGGATTCTGGTTTTTAATCCAGTCTGATATCCGCTTCCGCTTTATGGGAGAGTTCATCCCATTCACATTCACAGTTAAAATAACTAATCCTTTATTTCCTGCCATCTTATTTACCCAAGTTATGTTTTTCCCTTTCCGTTCCCCTTTCTCTCTTCCCCCCTTCTCAGTATTTTGCTTTTGATGACCCCCTTCCCCAAACAATCCTCCACCCTTTAGATCCCTTCCCCCTTTTTTACTCCTTTTCCCTGATTCTTCTATTTTCCCTTCTATTAGTTTTTCCCTTTCTTTTCCTCCTTTCCCTCCCACTTCCCTCTAGCAACAGACAAGTTTCTCTGTGAAATCAAAAGTCTGATATACACTTTTAGAGCCCACACTGATGAGAGTAATATTTACACAATGCACATCTCCCTCCCTTCTTTCTCTCAATTATATTAGGTTTTCTTTGCCTCTTCATGAGATATTATCTTGTTTTTACCTCCTTTTTTAATCTTATTTTACCCTCTTTCCCCTCTTTTCCCCCTATAGTTTTCCTTTTCATATTATCAAAGTAATATCTAGTTAATTATACCCCCTAACTTTAAGTATCCCCATAGTAGAAATAAAGTTCTCAAGAGACCTTTCCTTTTTACCTTTTTATGCTTCTCTTGAATTCTGTGTTTGGAGGTCGAATTTTTTGTTCAGATCTGGTCTTTTCATTAGAAATAGGTGGAATTCACCTATATCATTAAAAGACTATCTTCTTCCCTGGAGGATAATGCTCATTCTAGCTGGATAGGTTATTCTTGGCTGTAATCCAAGTTCCTTTGCCTTTCAGAATATCTGGTTCCAAGCCCTTTGATCCTTCAATGTGGAGGCTGACAGATCATGTGTGATTCTAATTATTGATCCTTGGTATTTGAATTGTTTCTTTCTAGCAGCTAGCAAAATCTTTTCCTTGGTGCAGTAGTCCTGACATTTAGCCACGATATTCCTTGGGGTTTTAATTTTGGGGTCTCTTTCAGGAGGTGACCGGTGAATTCTTTCAATGGTGATTTTGCCTTCTGATTCTACAACCTTGGGGCAGTTTTCTTTCAGGATTTCCTGGAAGATAGTTTTTAGATTTTTTTTTCATCCTGGCTTTCAGGAAGTCCAATAATCCTTAGACTGTCTCTCCTATATCTATTTTCCAAGTCAGTTGTTTTTCCTAGGAGATATTTCATATTTTCTTCTATTTTTTTCATTCTTTTGTTTTTGTTTGACTGATTCTTGAAGTCTCATTGAGTCATTCACTTGCATTTGTTCAATTCTTATTTTTAAAGTGTTGTTTTCTTCAGTTACCTTTTTTAGCTCCTTTTGTACCTGGCCAATTTGTTCATTGCATACTTTTTCTACTTCACCAATTTTGTTTTTCAGTAAATTGGTATCTTTTTCATATCTCTTTTGCAGGGCATCATATCCTTCTTGCAAGATATTGTATCCTTCTTGCACTGATTTCAGTTTATTTTCCCATTTGTCATCCAGCTCTCTTTTGAGATTCTTTATGCAATCTTCCAGAAAGTCCTTTTGAAAAGGTGACCAGTGATGGTCCTTGCTGATTTTCTCTTGAGTTTTGTCTGAATGAACTTCAGGATCTGGGGTCTGCCCTTCTTTCTCTCAATAGAAGCTGTCTATGGTGAGAGCTCTCTTTTGCTTCTTCATTTTTTTTAGACAGAGTGGAGGTCTGTTTAAGGCTAGAAAGTGGCAGCTGAGGTACTTTGCCCTGGGGCAATTCCTCGAATTAACTTAAGGTGCTGTGCCGAGTGTGGGCTAGGACTAAGTCCGAATTACTCCTTAAACAAGGCAAGTCTGCCAGAACACCTGCCCCCAATCAGGGCAGAGTGTCCCCAGTGCCTCAGATAAGCTCCAGGTGTTTGGAGTTTGGAATTTGGAGGTTCTGCCATGCTGAGATGAGTCCCACCCTCACTTCCGGGTAAACTGTTTATCCCTCTGCCCAAGTTAAACAGACCTGATATAAAGTTCTTCAGAGGTAACTGGAAGTTGTGTCCAAATATTTCTGGATGCGTTGACTTGAAGATCAGTTCAGATGCTTGTTTTATTGTTGATTTGAGAGAAGATCGGAGGAAGAAACAGAGTCAACGTCTTCATTCCGCCATCTTGGCTCCACCCGCACTTCCATCCAATTTCTCTTAATTACACCAACCTAACCTTGGGTTTCTGAAAGAACTGAATCCTTCCAAATCAAGACAGCTGTTTTCAAAACTAAATCAGTAATAACCACTGAAAATAGAGGGAAGGGGCAGAGAGCTAACAGCAATTCATGTCCCTATATTACTTTTCACTATCATACTTTAGTATCACCTCTTAGACATTCCTAACTTATCCTGTACATATTTTGTTTGTACACAATGGTTCATATAAATGTTGCCTTCCCAATAAGACTCTGAGGTCCTAGAAAGCAGGAACTATTGTTTGCCTTTCTCTGTGTCCCCAGGGTTTAGTCCAGTGTCTGACACTAAATGCTTATTGACTGATATCTCAATGGAATCTCACAAAAATCCAGTGAGGAAAGTACTAAAGGTATAAATATTCTTTTTTTATAGGTGGGAAAGCTGTTTGCCTATGGTCATTTAAATATTGAGTGGATTTTAACCCTATTCTTTCTGACTCCAAGTCTGGAATTTTAGTCACTACACTGTTCAACTCTCATGTTAGTCAAAGGACCAAAGGATGACCAGTTCCAAAAGTTTTTTCTTCATTCATTAATAATATAGAGTGGGTTTATTAACAGAACCATAAAAGAGCTTTGGGGTATCAGGAAAAGAGTCCTAACAGCAATAATTTAGAAGAGAATTGATAAATAGATGCAAAGCCTGTATTCTTAAAAAAATGGATCTGCCACTAGCTGGCTATCTGTGTAGTTACTGCATAGTTACTTCTAACAAGTAACTTAAGCTCTTATCATCTATAAAAGAAGTGAATCAAAATAGAGTAGTTATTCTCAAAGTATAGTCTGGACACACAGACTCTGGCAGAATCTTTTTGGGAGAATCTGTGAATTTAAACCTTTTTCATTTTTAATAATAATAATAAGATGTTTTCATTTTTAATATGAGAAATATCAATAAATATAACTTGCATAAACAAAAGCTCTTTGGAGTCCTCTATAATTTTGATTTACAAAGGCTAAAAGCAAAAAGTTTAAAAACTGATTAAAAAACACATCTCTAAAGGCCCTTCCAGACTTAAACAGTTATGATTTTATTATTGTAATAAATAAAAAGTATTTCTTGAAAGGCTAGGACTTACATTTCTTTCCCCAAGTTTTCACATTGACTTGAATATGCAAATCAAGCATTATGTTCAAGTAGGCACATCATCTCCATATAGCATTTTCCACTTGTGTTTCAGATTCAAGCTATATCCCTTAAGAGGCTTATTTACCCTCAAGAATTAAATCTGCAAACAGGGCAGCAAACAACCTGGTCTGATGGTCCAATTATCAGAATTGAGACAGAGAAGTGGTATACATGATGACCTGAAACAGAACTGTCTAGTCACTAGGTCCTAGTCTGTCACTAGGTCTACCAGCATTAGTCCAAAAAATGTTATTAGCTGAAATGCTAGCAAATCCTAGCATTCATTTATGCTTGAAATAGGGATGGGGATATATATAAGGATCAGGCAAGGAAGGGCACAGAAGAGGAACACCAGAATCAATTGTAATCAGTTGGAAAAACAAGCCCTAGATAGAGAATAAAGTCAAGGATTAAGACCAGAGGAATCATTAAACTGAGTCATCATGATAAAATGAAAAAAACAATACAACTATAGATGAAATCATATATAGGGATAAATATAGGTTCAGTAACAAGAAAGCAGATAAAAATATAGAGGTAGATTAAACTGTCAGGAGCCAGGTAAACAGAGGTCCAGGAACAGAGGGAAGGTTCTACTCTATGGTAATTTTAGTATGGTAAATTTGCTGAGGCAAATTTCCCTAATGGAACATCTGTTTTATTTTTCATCTTTTTATTACACTAGCACATGTTTTCATCTTAAAATGGGCAGTACTCTTAACCAGAATCAACAACATAGAAAGAAACTTGAATTTTTCTTGATTACTCTTAATGACATGTATATCTTTTTAATAAAACAACTTTACATAACACAAAAGAATACTCTACTTAAGGAAAGTAAGTGGTACATCTAGAGAGAAGGCAGATATAAAACATTTAAAAGAAATATACACAATACATTTTTGGTTCATTATCTACTGAACTTGACTTGCCTTATTGTAACAGTAACAATTGGGGAGGACTCCAAAATCAACTTAGGAATGTTCCAGTATAGAACATGTCATTTGAAGCTCTAGAAGCAACATATGCTATGCCCTAAAGAGAATCAAAGGAAAACTAGGAAGTTGTGGCTACATAGAATAAATAACTTAGGAAATCCAAGAGATGCTGGGCATGGGACTACATGGTTTATTTTACATGGATTTTTCTGATAATGATAATAGCTAGCATTTATATAGCACTTTAAAGTTTGCAAAGAGCTTTGTGTATGTTATCCCATTTGATCCTCACAATGATCCTATAAGTTAGAACTATTACTCTCTCCATTTTGTAGATGAGAAACTTAACCAGAATCACAGAGAAAATAAGTGTCTAAGACAGAAATCAAATTCAGGTGTTCTTAACTTGAAATCAAGAGCTCTATCCACAGCATAATCTAGTTTCCTACTGTAAATTTATCCTAAAACATATTTATCGTCAAGAGTATATGGTGACTGAGGTAGAAAGGAAAAGGAGAAATAGGTACTAGAACCAATTGATGAGATAAAATAATATTAACAGAAAAGGCTGGGGAGCAATTTAAGGATTGGGTGTAAAAGATTTTCTGAGTGTAAATCTGGCCTCAGAGATTTACTAGCTATATGACTGATCAAGTCACTTAACTTTACCTCAGCTTACTCACCTTTAAAAGGAACTGAAGAAGAAAATGGAAAACTAGAATCTTTGCTAAGGAAACCTCAATGGGGTCACAGAGTCAGATATGACTGAAATGACTGAACAATCACAAAATAAAATATTCCTAAAATAAAGTAGCTATGAAAGTAACTAAATTTTTAAAAAGAAAAAAAAGATCAGAAGCTAAGACCTTGTGCTGGAGGAACTCAGGGAAGGTTTAAGACATAGCAAAGGACATAGACCTAAAATTAAGATCAAGGGTTCCCTGGATCCATTTCTGACCCAGAGTTATAATCCCCAGGGAAGTCTATACTTTCTCTGCAATTTATAAGTGGCTCATGAAATCCCAAAAAGTCTTTCCCACAATTCTGACTCTCACAAATGAATCACAGTTCTTGAATCA
>JAJPUD010027230.1:1168-15729 GCA_023553655.1 Myrmecobius fasciatus | reverse complement strand
ATGCAGGGCTGGTTCAATACTAGGAAAACTATTAGCATAATCAATTATATTAATAACGAAATTAACAAAAAACATATGATTATCTCAGTAGATGCAGAAAAAGCCTTTGAAAAAATCAAACACCCATTCCTATTAAAAACACTGGAGAGTATAGGAATAAATGGGCTTTTCCTTAAAATGATTAGTAGTATCTACTTAAAACCATCAGCAAGCATCATATGTAATGGAGTCAAACTAGAACCATTTCCAATAAGATCAAGAGTGAAGCACGCCTGCCCACTGTCACCATTATTATTTAAAATTCTCTTAAAAATGTAAGCTTTGGCAATAAGAGAAGAAAAAGAGATTAAATGAATTAGAGTAGGTAATGAGGAAAACAAATTATCACTCTTTGCAGATCACATGATGGTATACTTAGAGAATCCTAAAGATTCAAATAAAAAAGTATTAGAAACAATTCACAACTTTAGCAAAGTTGCAGGATACAAAATAAATCCACATAAATCATCAACATTTTTATATATTACCAATAAAGTTCAGGAGCAAGAGATGCAAAAAGAAATTCCATTCAAAATAACTGTTGATAGTATAAAATATTTGGTAATTTATGGGCCAAAGGAAAGTGAAGAATTATATGAACTAAACTACAAAACACTTGCCACACAAATAAAATCAGACCTAGTCAATTGGAAAAACATAAAATGCTCATGGGTAGGCCGAGCGAATATAATAAAAATGACAATACTACCCAAACTAATTTACTTATTTAGTGTCATAACAATAAAACTCCCAAGAAATTATCTTACAGATCTAGAAAAACTATTAACAAAATTCATTTGGAAGACCAAAGGTCAAGAGTTTCAAGAGAATTAGTAAACAAAAAGGCTAATGATGGTGAACTTGCTGTATTAGATCTAAAACTATATTACAAACAGCGGTCATCAAAACCATTTGGTACTGCCTAAGAAATAGAGTAGTCCATCAGTGGAATGGGATAGAATCACAAGAAAAACTAGGCAATAACTATAGTAATTTTAGTCTTTGATAAACCCAAAGACCCCAGCTTCTGGGATAAATACTCACTATTTCACAGAAACTGCTGGGAAAATTGGAAACTATTGTAGAAGAAATTAGGGCTTGACACACATCTAACACCACATACCAAGATAAGATCTACATGGGTTCATGACCCAAACAAAACCAATGCAGTCAAGATTAGGAGGGAAGCCATAAATTGGGAAATCATCTTTACATTTAAGGGTTCTGATAACAGTCTCAACTCTAAAATATAGAGAGAATTGTCTCATATTTATAAGAATTCAAGCCATTCTCCAATCGACAAATGGTCAAAGGATATGAACAGACAATTTTCAGAAGATGAAATTGAAACTATTTGTAGTCATATGAAAAGGTGCTTCAAAACACAATTGATCAGAGAAATGCAAAACAAGACAACCCTGAGGTACCACTACACACCTGCCAGATTGGCTAAAATGACAGGAAAAATTAATGATGAATGTTGGAGGGGATGTGGGAAGTCTGGGACACTGATGTATTGTTGGTGGAGCTGTAAATGGATCCAGCCATTCTGGAGAGCAATTTGGAACTATGCTCAAAAAGCTATCAAACTGTGCATACCCCTTGACCCAGCAGCATTTCTATTGGGCTTATATCCCAAAGAAATCTTAAAGGAAGAAAGGGCCCCACATGTGCAAGAATGTTTGTGGCAGCACTCTCCGTAGTGGCTAGAAACTGGAAACTGAAGGGATGCCCATCAATTGGAGAGTGGCTGAATAAATTATGGTATATGAATGTTATTGAATATTATTGCTCTGTAAGAAATGATCAACAGGACGATTTCAGAGAGGTCTGGAGAGACTTGCATGAACTGATGCTGAGTGAAACTAGCAGAACTAGGAGATCATTATACACAGCAATAACAATATTACATGATGATCAATTTTGATGGACATGGCTCTCTGCAGCAATGAAATGTCTCAAACCAGTTCCAGTTGTTCAGTGAAGAAAGCCATATACACCCAGAGAGAGGGATATGAAATGTGGACCACAACATAACAATTTCATGCTCTCTATTGAGGTTTGCTTGCATTGTGTTTCCTTCCTCAGATATTTTTTGTTCATGTAGATACGATTTTTCTTGCACAGCAAGATAAGTATGGAAATATGTATACACATATTCGACTTGTCAAGTATTTTAATATAATTAATATGTAGTGGACTTGCTGACTTCTAGGGGAGGGGACGGGACTAAGAGGAAAGCTTTGTAAAGATCAATGTTGAGGAACTTCCTATACATATGTTATGCAAATAAAAAGCTTTAATAAAAAAAAATTAAGTGTGTGTAGAATAATTTGTCTAGCTTTAAAATCTCTCCAATGGTCTACTAGACATATTAAAACTGGATATCTTGTACACATCATAAGTTCAATGTAAGCAAACTGTAACTTGTTTCTTCTTCCATGCAGTTTCCAATCTCTGTAACATGATGTTTACATTCAAGGGTGTCACTGTACTTTCTGTCATGTACACCCATAAACAAGATGCGATCCATGACTTCTTATTGCCTGTCCCCTTTCATATCTAATGAACTGCCAAGCCCTATTACTGCTACTTTTGCAACATTGGTGGTGTATAACCCATTATCTGATTCTCTTATCATAGTTGTAAAGGCCCTCAAATACTTCATATGATGATTATTACAATAACCTTCTGATTGTTCTAAATGTCTCACTTCCCTGCCCCCTCCAATTTATCTTCCACTCAGTTTATCAAATTGATCAAAAGCCTCAGCTTGTACATTTTTGTATTTTTGAATTAAATAAATTGACTTTTATTAAGTCTTGGGTCATATATACAAGGGTCTCTTAAGTTTTTAAATCACTTATTAACAGGACACCTTTAGTCGTTATAATCTTAAACAATGCTAATAATCTAATCAATTCCCTTTTTTATTCTAGTCCTCAGTTTAACAAATTTAGAAAAATGGAGGTGCTGGACTACATATTTTTGAACTATCTTTCCATATCTAACATTATCTCTTTTGTGATCCTTTCTCTCTCCAAAAATATGGCCTTAAGGAAATAAGGAGGAAGAGACCAGGAAAGGGGGACTTTTCTCTGTGGTTTCAGAATTACCTACCATATAACTGGTTCTTCATTTTTAACACCATCTAAATGAATAGTAGATTGCTCTTTCTCTGCCCTGTTGACCCTAATCTTTCTCTCGCTTTACTTGCAATAGAGTGAGGGACTTATGCTATAAATATTCCGAGAACAGGCTGATGGTTCTAACCTTTCATAATAATGCAACCTATGCCAAGTAAACAGCCCATGAAACAGCCAATATGGGATCCTTGTTTAGATCTAGATCAATACCTACTACTCCTCATAGATATCAACTCATTCTTAGAGGAAAAATCGCTTCCCACAACTCTATTAGGGTCTTTTCATGGAAAAGCATAGTAACAGCAATGCTCATTTATATCATTCTGTACAATGGAAGTTTCTATAAGAAACTGTCGGAATAAAATGCATAAAAATTATTATCTATAAAATCTAAGGACAATTTAGGCATAAAGGAATGAAGTGAATTACTTAAGGTCAGAAAGATTCTAAGTATTAAGGTGAATGTTTAAAATCATGTGTTTTCCTCTTAGTCTTTGAAGAATTGGATTATTTTTAACTGTTAGAAAAATTAAATTGTAACTGGAATTTGGATGAAGAGGAAAGTCAGTGTATCAAATTGATCATCCTGATAGGTGACTTTAATCACAATGACACATTGCTGGATATCATAGTGTATATACATTAAGGCATTATCCAAGACTCTTCACAATTTGGCCATAACATTCTTTCAAGGTTACTTGTCACACTGTTAATTATTCCTAAAATATTCCTGCAGTTTTTTTCCCCTCACATACCTTTGTTTACATATAACAAGCTTCCATGAAAATTACAAGAATTTTCTTTTTAAAGTAAAGGTTTAATTTGTGGGAGGGTATGTAGCTAGGAAAAAAAGTCAAAATATCCAATCATTGGATGATTTTATGTATAGAAAAAAAAAAAAAGAAAGACAGACAGAAGGAAACAAAGAACAGCAGGATAGCTTAGAAAAAATGTGCAAGAATGTTTGTGGCAGCCCTTTTTGTAGTGGCTAGAAACTAGAAACTGAATGGATGCCCATCAATTGGAGAGTGGCTGAATAAATTATGGTATATGAATATCATGGAATATTATTGTTCTGTAAGAAACAACCAGCAAAATGATTTCAGAGAGGCCTGGAGAGACTTGCATGAACTGATGCTGAGTGAACCAGGAGATCATTATACACAGCAACAACAATACTATATGATGATCAACTCTGATGGTCATGGCTCTCTGCAACAAAGAAATGTCTCAAACCAGTTCCAATTGTTCAATGAAGAAAGCCATATACACTCAGAGAGAGGGATATGAAATGTGAACTACAACATAACATTTTCATGCTCTTTATTGATGTTTGCTTACAGTGTGTTTTCTTTCTCTGATTTTTTTTCTTGTAGATATGATTTTTCTTGCACAACAATTTGTCAAGTGTTTTATCATTATTAACATGTAATGGACTTCCTGCCATCTAGGGGAGAGGTGGGGACTGGGGGTAAAATTTGGAACTGAAATCTTTGTAAAGATCAATGCTGAGGAGCTACCAATACATATGTTATACAAATAAAAAGCTTTAATAAAAAAAGAATAAATGTGTTTGCTTCTTTATATATATATATATATAAAGAAATATTTTAATTATGTAATATACTTATAATTTCATAAGTGTTTTTTATATGGTATAAATAAATCCTCATATTACTATAAGTGATCTGAAACTTTAAAAAAATGCAGATGAATCAGAATAGGGATAGTAATGAGAAAGTTGCATGGAAGGAGTAAGGCCTTGAAAGAATTAAAAGAATGGTCACATTTAGCTTGGTCAAAATAATAACAGAGTGCCATATTATAATAGGAAATCAAAATGTAGGAAATTATGGAACAAAATGAATAAACAGAAAAATTATAAGAGTAATATAACTTTAATGGAAAGGCATGCTTATTGCCTTAATGTGGGATTACAATAATTTTCTTGTATACTCAGTCCTTCCCTTGATTTCTGGTTTTTTTTCCCCAGTATACCCATCCTTCACAACATCACATTTTCTCTCTTATTCATTCATCCACCCTTGTGGTTTTCTTTATGTCAGAGGAAGGAAATGGGAATAGTAAACTACTAACATTGTTCTATGCCTTTCTTTGGCCATTAGAAGAAATTTAAGATCTGAGCACCTATGGCTCTTCCTAACCTATTCCCATCCTATTTTCCCAACATTCTTATACATTACTTCCCCACACTATATAAAACGTTAAAGCTGTTACTTATGTCTGACACTAAATCTCCCATCTCTATATCTTTCAACTAGCTATTCTTGAAAACTGGAATATACATTTCCTCATTATGTTTGGACATTGGAATACCTATCATCTATAAGAATATATCTTATGGGCTATCTTCTAAATTATAGCATTTGTAGTAATCTAAGGAGATAGTACCTTACTCTAAATGTCTATCGTTACCTTGAGTCTTTTTTTTATTATGTTATTTGTATAGCAATTTGGTACATTTTAATTACTCCTCTATTATAACAAACTCATTGAGGGTAAGATATCTTTCTATTTCTTTTTATATCAGGAATGCCTAATACATTTCCTAAAATATAGCCTGTGGTCGAAGTTCAAAAAATTATTGCCCACCTGCACAGGTACAATTTGGGAGAGGAATTCAGAGGTGCATAGTGAAATTTTTTTTGAAGATTGTTCAAAGATTGGAAAGAGATCAAAAGCTTGAAGAATATGAGAGCTACTGCCAACACCCCACTGCCTTAATTCTTGTTTTTATGTCTTGGTTCCTATCTTCATGGTACACATTATGGAACCAGGTACCAATGCTCATCACCATATATTCTGGTTGACTCCACCTGCTGCTTGAAGAAGAGTTTCAGGAAAGAAAAATATAGGTTTTCTAACCTTTCTTGATAAAAAAGAGATGAAGTAAAACAAAGACAAAGATAGATGAAATGCATTCTATAAAGATTATGAGATGTATGTGTCAAAAAATAAGTCATAAAAGCTACCCTCAATTACTGGATACAATTTTACATAATCAATTAAAAAGATTTTATAAAATCCCCATAATATGGCAAGTACAAAGGAAAAAGTTGTTGAACTATATATTTCGGCAAGTAAAGAATACACAGCACATATTTCCGCAAAAGAAAAAATCTAGAAAAACTTTAAACAGTTAATTAAGATCATGAATGAAAAACAGAAAAAGAATTCAAAGGTCATGAATGAAGACAAGTGGTTTCATTTTAGAGATTAGACAATTAATTGAAAATGCTAAGGCTTAGTTATGTGACGACCACTGAGGTATTTTATTACTAAATCTAGAATTCTTTTTGCTGTACCAGATAGCCTATTGAATTTATGTAAATCAAAACTCATTCAAAAAGTACTAGGAGACTTCTATTGAAATCATACAGTGAAATCATTGGTAAAGTAAAGAGTCTATTTATAAATAAAATAATCACTTCCTATTTCATTTGACAGATAATATCAAGTTTTTCTGTGTCAAAGACTCAGGGGAAAGGAGTTGGGGACGAGAGGCAACAGAGCAAATCAATTATACCTTGACTTATTTAAGAATAACAAAACATCAAAGCGAAGCAGAGCCAAGATGGCAGAGTACAATCATGACTCTCTTTGATCTCCTCTGACCTATAATGAGACTACAATGAATAAGCAGCTGAAAAAAAAAAGAGAAAAACAGAACATTAAGAATGTTCGTTGACCACCTGACAAGAGGGGAAAAAGGTATCAACCGACAAAGACAAGTGAGGTAAGACACCAGAAGAAAAGAGGAATAAGACCAGGTGTAGAAAGAAAATTGAAAAAAGTATGTATATTCTTATTTGAAAGAAAAAGAAGGAACTCTAGGAACAAACTAAAGGAGAAAAAAAAAGGCTGAAAAAGCTAATGGATTTTAAAATATACAAAAAAATAAGATGAGAATAAAAAAAGTACCCAGGAATCCCACTCAAACGCTCCAATTTTGCATTCACCTCTGCTTAGAACTTAAGAATAAAGGAGAAATATGTGAGAGGCTCTTAAAAGGGAACAGCTGTGTGCAGGAGGCAAAAGGGAAATATGGCTAAAATGGCCAATTATCTTTATTTTATTTTCAGTATATCAACAACCATTTATTGAAAGCCGACTTATCATGAGGAACCGAGAATGGAACAAATAAATTTACAAGTTAACAAATGAATATATTAATAAAAGCTAATATTTACATAGCACTTAAAATGTGCCAGGGAATGTATTGTGAACTTTATAATTATAGTCTCATTTGATTCTCAAAACATTAGGTGCATTTGGAGCTATGTTCAAAAAGTTATCAAATTATGCATACCCTTTGACCCAGCAGTATTTATATTGGGCTTATATCCCAAAGAAATCATAAAAGAAGGAAAGGGCCCCACATGTGCAAGAATGTTTGTGGCAGCTCTTTTTGTAGTGGCTACAAACTGGAAACAGAATGGATGCCCATCAATTGGAGAGTGGCTGAATAAATTATGGTATATAAATGTTATGGAATATTATTGCTCTGTAAGAAATGACCAGCAGGACGATTTCAGAGAGGCTTGGAGAGACTTGCATGAACTGATGCTGAGTGAAATGAGCAGAATCAGGAGATCATTATTCACAGCAACAATACTATATGAGGATCAGTTCTAAGGGACATGACTCTCTTCAACAATGAAATGCTTCAAACCAATTCCAATTGTTCAGTGAAGAAAGCCATGTACACCCAGAGAGAGGGATGTGAAATGTGGACCACAACATAACATTTTCATGTTCTCTATTGATGTTTGCTTGCATTGTATTTCCTTTATGGATTATTCTTTCTTGTAGATACAATTTCTCCTGAACAAAAAATGATGTGTGCCAATAACTATACATATATTCGATTTCTTAAGTATTCTAACATAATTATCATGTAGTGGATATCCTGCTATCTAGGGGAGGGGTGAGAAGTAGGGGGGAAAAATTTGTAACAGAAAGCTTTGTAAGGGTTAATGTTTAGGAATTACCCATACATATGTTTTGCAAATAAAAAGTATTAATAAAAGAAAAAAAAGAAAAAAAAAACATTAGGTGCTATTATTATTCCTACTTTATTTATTTATTTATTGTTAAAGTATTTATTTAAAAACATAATGAACAATAATCAATCAAAAAACATTTATGGAGCATCTAGTATGTGCCAAGCACTGTTCTAGTCATCGGGATGGAGATTAAACATGAAATTTCATTACAGATAAAATGGCTGGATGAGAAAACTTTCTTTGCAAATTGTCATTATCTCTACAATTTTAAGATTAGGGACAGGTAGGTGGTGCAATCAATAAAATACTGAATCTAGATAGAGGAAAACACGTTCAAATCTACCTTTAAAAACTTTTTAGCTGTATGTCCCTGAGTATATCTATTTTTCCTCAGTGTTTTCTTCTATGAAATGAGGATAATGATAACACCTACCTCAAAAGACTCCTGTGATAATTAGGTAAACATTAAAAAAGTGCTTAGTGCAGTGCCTAGCATGTAGTAAATGTTATATAAATGTCAGCTATTATTATAAGAAACTTTCATGGAAAACTCAGAGATAAAAATGACTTCGCAAAGGTCACACAGCAAATATTGTATCATATTTAGATTTTTTCACAGATATATTTGGCTCTCAGTAAATCTCTCTACCCAACATATCACGCATGACAATGAGAATACAAAGTAAAAAATGTAAGTCCCAAGAAACGTAGCTTCAACTTCAGAAGATAACATGTAATTATGTAAAAAAAGTTTTACAATTAATCTGAGCTAATGCTCAGATTAATCCTAGGGCAGGAACAAAATATATCCAACTTGCATATGGTTCTCTACTTAAAAGTTTATTTTATAAGAAAACATTACAAACATTGAACAATCAATTAGGAAAATTCCAAACATTTAGGAAAAGGCTTAGATCTCTGTAATACTGGAAGGGAAGTTGTGGAAAACATCAACCTATTTTGAGGAATTTACTTCACCCATTTGGGCAACTCAATAAAAATTTATTGAGTACCTACTATTGGGTTTCAGGAACAAGGATAAATTCTAGATATGAAAAGAAAGGTAAAAGAGATTGCCTACTCACAAAATAAATAAATAAATAAATAAATCTAATGGAGGAAAACACATAACAAAAAAATAAAAAAAAAAAACCAGAAAACTGGAAAGAGCAGAAAAGAAACTAAAAAAGGGACATGATATTAATGATGAGATCCTTAGTAGCTAGATGGGAATTGAAAAAAAGATCCTGATTTACTGTAAATAATCTGGAAACCTCATTGCTTCCTGAAACAAGTAGGGAAAAACACTGATAGGATTATAATTGGACATTTTCATTAAGCCTTTTCCTCAAGTGAACTTTGACTATAGCCCCATCCCTAGTGGAGGTCTCTGGTAAAATTCTTTTTTTAAAAAAATATTTTAAATGTTTTTATTTCTTTATTATTGCTGAAACACCTGTGGCTAAATGACTTGCCCAGTGTCACACAGCCAAGAAGTAAGAAGTGTTAAGTGTCTGAGGCCAGATTTTAACTCAAGTCCTCCTGACTTCAGGGCTGATACTCTATTCAGTGCATCAACTAGCTGCCCCTCTGGTAGAACTTTTAGCTGAAATGTTTGCTTTGGCAAAACGATCATAATTACATAATTACTGAATCCAATTAGAAAGCTAAGTTACGATGTCAAACCACAGAGTTATTTCTCCCTTATAAAAGATCTACTCTACTGTACTTCCCTTGATAACTCTTTTTGGGTTACTAAATCTGTCTTAGGGTTAGCTCAATAGTCAAAAAAGTAATCCCCTTTCCCTGATAATTCTTTTTTGTGGTTAGTTGGCTTACTAGGAATAATAACAGCTAACATCTATTAGGACACTAAAGTTATTTTAGGGTTAGTCTTGTAATTCCCCACAATCTTCACTTCAATAGTGTCTTAGGATGGTGAGCCACTTTAAAAATTGCCAAAAAAAAAAAAACCACTTTGCTTGCTAAAAATCTTTATAAATTTGAACTACTCTTACCAACATAATAAAATGTGTCCCTTGATTTAGAGAACATCTAAGCCTACAAATTCTTTTGAGGTGATCTACAACACCAGGCCATAACCTTAATATACTTTTGGGGCATCATCCCATTCCTCATCATTTGGTGTCAAACCACATCATTTGGTATGGGGAGAGTCTGACTCTACCCTGTAAACTCAACATGACAATAGAGGAGAAAAGCCAGGTGGAAAATGAAGATAAGACTTATCATGAAACCATTTCCCTAATGATTGATGTAGAAAAGGTTCTCTATCAACACAGCAGGATCTGACTAAAGATATGAAAGTGCCCCAAGGACAGAAAGCATGAAGGATTACTGCTCTATGGGGCCTATAAAGTCAATGATTCTCCTCAGTATCTATTATTTCTAGATCTTACATTGTTCCTTAGAATTACTTGGGCTAGCAAATCCTAATTGTGAGGAACTCTTTTTTCTACTGAGGTTGTATCCCAAATGATGAGGCTGGGCACGAGATTATGAGTAAAAGGTGGCAATTCCTAGTTAAAATAAAAGGCACAAGGAGCAAAGCACACGTGAAGAATTCACAATATCATTCTCCATGCCAAAAAGTAGAGTTATTTAGAAGAGATTACAGACAAAATGAAGGGATATAATAAAAGCCCCAAATGGTCAATGTGAAATAGAATGGGAAAGGAAATGAAAGACAAGGTCCTCATTGGAACTTGCAGTTACCCAGTAGAAATCACCCCATAAGGTTGGGGCATGCCCTTTGCTGTCAAGCTAAATCCTGAAAAGGACATACATAGCACCCTAAAAGAGTTAGTTTTAAGAGGGAGAAATAGGGTTGTGAAGCATAGTGAAGTTAGGAGAGAGACCATGTGACATGGGTGAAGGGAAGGTGAAAGATACCATGTGGCAGGCTGACCCAAAGAAAGGCAGCAATCATGGGATTACCCATAAGTATGTTTTATAGGGAAATTTTGACCTCAGGGACTTGACTGGGATTTCTGACAGCACATGGCCAAGTGAGACTGCTCAAAACCTCTATAGAGAGTGGGTGTCAGGAATCTGAGATAACTTGCATTTTCAGACTGGATCATCTCACCAGAGGGAGGGACCATGGACCTAAACTGATTTCTATCAGTGCCTTCTGCCTAATTGCCTCAAGGATCAATTCTTTAGTTTTTCCAGGTCTAAAACACCATTTAGGCCTTCATCAATTAGATACAGTAAGGTGACATTCCCAAGACCTCCACAGGGATAGGACTGTAAAGCTGAGCTGATCTCTATCAATGTCCTTCCCTATTTTCCTCAGCAAATACATCACTTTTTCTCTGCCAACCCCACTAGTTACTCAAAGCCTCATCAGTTTCTTTTTTATTTCCTAGCAAATTTATTTTTTGTTGAAGATTTTTATTTACAAAACATATCCATGAGTAATTTTTCAACATTCATTTCAACATTGACCCTTGCAAATCTTTTGTTTCAATTTTTCCATATTATCCCCCACACTCTCTAATTTTCTTTTTAAAACACATTACTTTATGAATCATGTTAAGAGAGAAAAATCAGAGCAAAATGGAAACACCATAGGAAAGAATAAAAAAAAAAAACACCATATAAAAGAGATGAGCATAGCTTGTGTTGATTCACATTCAGTCTCCTTAGTTCTTTTTCTGTATGCAGATGGCACCTTCTGTCCATCTATTGGAATTGCTTTGGATCACTAACTGGTGAGAAGAATGAAGTTTCTCATACTTTATCATCACACATTCTTGCTGTTATTCTGTACAATTTATTCCTGGTTCTGCTTGTTTCATGCAGTATAAGTTCATGCAAATATTTCCAGGCCTTTCTAAGATCAGTTTGTTCATCTTTTTTTTTTTTTTTGGTTTGTTTTTGTAGAACAATAATATTCTATTACTTTCATATACCACAATTTATTCAGCCATTTCCGAATTGATGGCCATCCACTCATTTTTCAGTTCTTTACTACCACAAAAAGAAATGCTACAAGTAATTTTACATATGAGTCAATTTCCTTTATGATTTCCTTGAGATACAGAATCAATAGCATTTCTAAGTCAAAGGATATATACACTTTTAGATGCCTTTGGGAATAGTTCCAGATTGCTCTTCAAAATGGTTGGGTCATTTCACAACTCCACCAACAACACATTAGTGTCCCAGTTTTCCCACATCCCACATTATCTTTTCCTGACAGTTTAGCTAATCTGAGAGGTGTGCGGGGGTATCGCAGAATTGTTACAATTTGCGTTTCTATAATCAATAGTGATTTTTAGAACATTTTTCATGTAACTCTAAAAGGCTTTAATTTTGTCATCTGAAAATTATTCATATTGTTTGACCATTTCTCAATTGCAGAATGACATATATTTTTATAAATTTGAAACAGCTTATCTATTTTAGAAATGAGACCTTTATCAGAAACACTAGCTTTAAAGATTTCTTCCTAGCTTTGTACTTCACTTTTAATATTGTTTCTGTTGATTTTGTTTATACAAAATCTTTTTAACTTAATGACCCAAGTTCTCCTTTTCACCTTTCATAATATTTTCTAGTTCTTCTTTGGTCATAAATTCCTCCCTTTTTCAAAGATCTGATGAGTAAATTATCCCTTGTTCACCTAATTTGTTTGTGGTATCATCCTTTATACCCAAATCATATACCCATTTTGAAATTATTTGGGTGTGAGATGTAGATATATGCCAAGTTTTTGATATATTATTTTCTAGTTTTCCCAGCAATGGTTGTTAAATAATGAGTTCTTATTCCAGAAGCTGAAGTTTGGGGTTTTATAAAATACAACATTACCATAGGCCTTGATTATTGTGTTGTATATATCTAATCTATTCCACTGATCCCCCCACTCTAGTTTTTAGCCAGGACCAAATTTTTTTGCCAGGTTTTGATGACTGCTACTTTATAATAGAGTTTTAGGATTAGTACTGCTAAGCAACCATCCTTTCTCTTTCTTTTCATTCATTCCCTTGATATTCTTGATCTTTTTTTCTTCCAGATAAATTTTGTAATTATGTTTTCTAGTTCTTTACAATACTTTTTTGTCACTTTGTCACTTTTACTATACTAGCTTGACCTAGCCATGAGTAATCAATACTTTGCCAATTGTGACAGAGAAGTGTTCAGTAATTATGTTCTTATACTTCTCAAGTATATCTTCTCAAGTTTCTTCTTTGTAAGGTATTCCTCCAAACAATTTATTTTGTCTACAGCAATTTTAAATGGAATTTCTCTGTCTTTTGCTGATGGAATTTGTGAGTAATATAAAAAAATGCTGATGATTTGTTTCAGTTTATTTTATATCCTTCAACTGTGCTAAGTCTATTAATTATTGCCATATCATCATATTGTCTACAAAGAGTGATTATTTCCTCATTTCCTATTCTAATTCCTTTAATCTCTTTTTTCTTTTCTTTCTTCTTTTTTATTGCTAAAGTAAACATTTCTGGCATAATGTTGAATAATACTGGTGATAATGAGCATCTGTGTTTCACCTCTGATTTTATTGGGAATGCACCCAGCGTCTCTTCATTACAAATAATGCTTGCTGTAGGTTTTGGATAGATATAGCTTATCATTTTGTTAAAAAGTTCCTTTTATAGGCAGATGAAGATGGCCTTGCTGTACCAGATCTAAAACTATATTATAAAGCAGCGGTCATCAAAACCATTTGGTACTGGCTAAGAAATAGAGCAGTCGATCAGTGGCATAGGATAGGTTATCAGGACAATCTAGGCAATAACATTAACAATTTAGTCTTTGATAAACCCAAAGACCACAGCTTCTGGGATAAGTACTCACTATTCAGCAAAAACTGCTGGGAAAATTGGAAACTAGTGTGAAAGAAATTAGGGCTTGACCCATACCTAATACCACATACCAAGATAAGATCTAAATGGGTTCATGATCTAGATATAAAGAGTGATATTGTAAGCAAATTAGAGGAATGCAGTATAGTTTACCTCTCAGACCTGTGGAGATGGAATAAATTTATGTCCAAAGAAGATCTGGAACTCCTAATTGAACACCAGATAGATAATTTTGCTTATATTAAGTTAAAAAGTTTCTGTACAAATAAAACTAATGCAGACAAGATTAGGAGGGAAGCATCAAATTGGGAAATCATCTTTACATTTAATGGTTCTGATAAAGGCCTCATTTCTAAAATATATAGAGAATTGTCTCATATATATAAGAATTCAAGCCACCCTTCAATAGATAAGTGGTCAAGGGATATGAACAGACAATTTTCAGAGGATGAAATTAAAACCATCTCTAGTCATATGAAAAGTTGCTCCAAATC
>JAJPUD010027228.1:0-15732 GCA_023553655.1 Myrmecobius fasciatus | reverse complement strand
AAGGAAGGAAGGAAGGGAGGAAGAAGGAAGGAACAAAGGAATGAAGGAAGGAAGGAAGAAAGGAAGGAAGGAAGGAAGGAAAGAAAGGAAGGGAGCTAGGAGGGAGGAGGAAGGAAAGGAGGGAGGGAGGGAGGGTAAGAGGGAAGAGAAGGGAAGGAGGGAGGGAGGAAAGAATAAGAAACATAGTAAGGAGCAAGGAGTACAGAATAGGATTCCCTTTACAACTTTACTACCAGGAGGTTATTATTTCACTTCCTTCATTCTTTAATATTTAATAGCTGGAAAAGTTAGATTGTGCATTTTTGTAGCTCAATACAAAGTACTGGTGGAAGAAGGGGGAAGCAGAGATGGTGGTTAAGCCTTAACTATGTTTAGAAAACTGTAAAGTACCTTGCCTAAATCTGTTTCTTCAGATCTCATATAATTTCCAAAAGTAAAATAATAAAATATAGTGCTGAGATTTCTCACCATATTAGTAGAACTGGAATTGGCAGTGGAGAAGCAAAAATGATGATGAAGCAAAATCTTGGCAAAAGTCATCTGTGGTTCTTTGGGTCATAGAATGGTGAAAGCACCATCCAAGTACAATGGAAGGCATGTGAGAGGCGGGTAAATTTTTCTAGATTCCCCTCCCCCCGGTACTGCTAGCAGGTTTCTTATAAGTAGTTTGCTTTTATATCATAATTGTCTAACATTAAGTCCAAATATTTCAGAGGTTTTGTCTCCTTCTCCTCTTCCTACCCCTGCAACTTCTGCTTTCTTAGGTCTAGATTTCATGTGCTTTTCTGTCTCCATCATTATTACTATAAAAATGAATGATATCTGTTGCATTTCATTCCTTAGTTTTACAAGTACATTTTAGTTCATTTCCTGTTTGTCTTCTAAGAAAGTACCTCAAAGCTCTCTCAGACAGGTGTGTGTCATGCAAAAATTGAAACAATCTGGGATTGAATTATAATTTAACAAATTTTCTCTTAAGAAAGAAGGAAGGAAGGAAGGAAGGAAGGAAGGAAGGAAGGAAGGAAGGAAGGAAGGAAGGAAGGAAGGAAGGAAGGAAGGAAGGAAGAAAGGAAGAAAGGAAGAAAGGAAGGAAGGGAAGGAGGCAGAGGAAGGGAAGGAAAAGAGAGGGAAAATGAAAGGAAACAGAACAGAAAATGATGGAGGGAGAGAATGGAGAAGGGAGGAAAGAAAGGAAGTAAAGGAGAAAAGGTCAGGAAGTAAAGGAGAAAAGGTCAGGAAGTAAAGTCACTTTCTAGAATGGTACGATATTTGAAAAGGAAATGGTCCTTCTTTTACATCCCCTCCTTATATATTCACTACCCAGAAAATGTCTCTTATTTAACAAAAGACATTTCTCACCTGTCACCAGTTATCTGCCTCTATTCTCATCCCCTGAAACTCAGTTCTGTCTTTATGTGAACCACTAGACATATGGTATTTTACTAAAGTATGAACCCTTTAGACTGAAATCTTTGGTCCAGAGTTCCTGACAGATCATTCATTGTCTAAACTCCCACTTTGTGCTTTTGAACATTCTGAAAGTATGGTTAATTGATTGAGAAAAGGTAGCAAGAGACAGGTCTGTAGATATTCATCATCCAAACACTTACAGGAGGTTTATGGATTGAGCCCTCCAAGCAAAATCCTGATGGCAAAGTCTACCACTTTAGAAATGGTGTTTGACAAATTTCCTTCCACACATCTCTGCAGAAACAGTCCTGGGTAAATAAAAGTGCATGCATCTGCTGCCATGGGCTTCAAACTGCTTTTTATATTAGTCTACCTCATAAGACATGAAAACAGTAGAGCTTGCACAAGCACCAAACCCAGAGTCTGCAAGCACACCCTTGCTTTATATGGAAACAAGGAACATCAACTGGAAACAATGACATGCCTGTTAGTCAGTAATTGGTGAGTAAGAACACTGTGCAGTGAAACACTCTCCTCTCTAATTCAGACTGACAGTTGTATATTTTTTCCTTCCATTGTCTACTACATCGTGTATCAAAGAAGGGAGTGTGACAACTGTTTAAAATAGCTGAATGGTGGATTTATCATATTTGACTGCTGCTTCTATATAGCCAGACATTTGGTTTATGGTTTTAATGGGTTAATGGACTAGCCTTTCACTGTTAAGAAATTTGAGTTTGTGTTTTTTTTCCTAAGTCCCCAGCCATCACACACAAAAAGTTGATACAGCATGAATGTTTGCCCACATCATTTGATCCCTCATGAGATTCCTCAAAGAAAGATGTCTCTGTCAAAATGATTTTTAGTTGTCTTGAAAGAGGATCAGAAGCAGTAGCAAAAAGATATAGAAGGTCAGAACAAGAAAAGATACATGATACCAACACCCTAGAAATCTGGGCTCCTTACTTACTCATGTGACTCTAAAATTTCATCACATGTTTATCATAACACAAAAACTCTGAAACATGTGACTAGAACACTTTTGAGGATATCAAAATGACATGAAAATATGAATTCAAATTACACCCTATCACCAGCAATAAAGTCAAGGAGTGTCATGTTACACATGGAATCTAAACTGTCAAAATAATCCCTAGATGCTAAGGAACTTGCCTGTTTTTGATAGTATGAAGAAGCAAAAGTGAGTATGAATAAGGATCACAGCATTTTGGATAGGAAATTTTAAAGATCACAGGGATCCAAAATGTAATCTAACCCAGCCCTCTTGTTTATAAATGGAGAAGCAGGTTCAAAGAAGCTAAGTGACTAGCCCAGGATTGCACTGTTAGTAAAGAATAAATCCTGGATTGGAATCCAGGCTGATGAATCCAAATGTGAAACACTTTGCACTTCACAGAGAATTTTGGTGGTACTTCATTACCATACATGTCAGGTTGCCTTATTTCATTATCTACAGTATTAAGGTTTCAGGAAACAATTGAATCATAGGTTTATGGAAATCAAGTGATATCTAACCATGTTGTTACATCTACAGGGTATTCAAGGGAGTCACATAAAGAACAGAGGATAAGCACATCTTGGATTGAATCCCTCCATTGTATGATAATGAGCAGCATAAGTGCATGAAAGAGCCCTCCTGAGGCCAGAACTTGAAATTGCAGCACCAAAGGTATTGAATCTTGGATTATTCTGTCTTTGTGTCGATGTTGTCAGTTGAAGTGTTCACCCATGTCTCCATCAGTCTGGGGACATAAGCACATGTTACTTTATGGTATGTAATGAGATTATGGAAGTAGGTAGTGATGAGGGCCATGCTCATATGTCCCTTGAAGTGCCTATCTGAAAGCTACCAGCTAAGCTTCATCCCAACACTTCAGGTGGGAATTCTACCAAGAAATAAAATCTCCTTTCCCGGGTTTTATTAGTTATTCACCTAGGTTTTCATGGCAAGTAGGGCTCCAATACAAACATCCTATTGTGGCCATCTCTAAACTTCAAATCTCCACTTTCTTTAGAATTAGGTGGGTAGTAAAAATAAGCTTAGACTTGGATAAAATAAGTGAAACAAACAAACAAGAATGAAAAACAAAGAAAAAAAAAGATCAAGCTGGCAAAGAAGATAAAATTAATTTTCCCATACTTATGAGATCTTTTTTTGAAAGGAGTGAATTTGAAAAGACTTTCTCTTTTTAATTGATCATTGGGAAGTTTTTAATTCTTCTTTACCATCTGCATCCCTCAGATTACTTCCTTTAATTTGATTTTTAAGTTAATCTCCACAGAGCCAAAAAAAGTGCATAAGATCAGCTCATTTTTGCATATACAAACTCTGACCATATTGATGTCCAAATCTTTTCTGAGAGTATTGCAATCTTCTTACCATTTTCTCAAATCTGTTTGTCTGATTTATATTGCCAAACCCCTGGAACAGCAATCATGTATAATTCTGCTTTTTTGTACATTTTCCAACACATGGTTTGTACTAAAAAGTAATAATAAAGTTAAATATTAATGAAATAAATTATTTTAGACAACTGTAAGTAATAAGGGGAAGGGGGAAATCCTTCCCATTTGACTGTTTATTTTCCTATCTAGGTGCATATGACAAAGAAGTTATAGCATTAGATGATGAACTTCCTTTCATCTTTTAAAAGACTGGTTGAGATAGAATCATTTTCATATCAGGAAAATTCATATATTTACTCAATAGTTTAAAACAGGTAGGGATCAGTGAATGGTTAAGAATGACCATTCAGACGTAAATCAAGTCTACATTTTAAAGCATAGGAAAATGTATGGGATTTGTAATTTTTTTTCTCATGAGGCACCATTTTGCTCTCTGTTTTTATTTTTTTTTTGTTTTGTTTTGTTTTGTTTTGTTTTGTTTTTACCAATTCTTAAAATTGAACAATGGGGCAGCTAAACAGTACAGTGAATAGAATAACAGACCTGACAACAGGAAAACTCAAATCTGACCTTAGATAATTACTAGTTGTGTGACCCTGGACAAATCTCTTCACCTGATTTGGTTCAGTTCCTCAATTATAAAATGAGCTTTAAAAGGAAATGGAAAATGACTCTAGTATTTTTGCCAAGAAAACTTCAAATGGGTTCTTGAAGAATCAGACATTATTGAAATGACTGAAAAACAACAAATTGAGCAAAAGAACGTAGGATCTTGTATCTAACATTTTTTGGCCTTTTTGTTTGTGTTTATATTTTTTTAGGTTTATATGTGTTTTTAATTTGTTTTTTTAAATTTTTTATGTTTATTATGTTATATGTGTTTATATGTGTTTTTGTTTATATTTTTTTCTCAATAGGAAAGGGGGAAAGGAATTCAACATTATGTTTCTTGCCAGTAGAGATATAAGACAATTTTTTGGTTGGTAGAGGGAGAGAAAATAAGCCAGTGATTTAATACATAAAGGGAATATCTGATAAGGAAATTAGAAAGTAGAATGATACAATAAAGTGTACTAGATTTGGAGTCAAGGGACATAGGTTCAAGTTCTATTCTATGTGACATTGAATAAATCACTCAATTTTCTCATTATGAAAATAATGAGGGGTTTTCAGAGAGCTTCTAGGTTCTATATTTAAATCTATGATCCTTCTACCAATGTAACTATGTATCTAATATTCAATTTCATGTTTTAGAGCATTAACTGAGACACAGAGATTCAATTATCATCTCCATACAGATAATTCCCAGATTAACATTTCTAGCTCTTCTCTTTATTCTGAACTCTAATTCTACATTAGCAGATGCCTAATGAATATTTTTAAATGTCCCTTTGTCATCTCAAACTTAACTTGCCCAAACTCATTATACCTCCTCTTCAAACTCTTACCTCTTCCACATTTCTCTATTAATTTTGAGGGTACCACTATCCTCTTAGGCTCCCAGGTTTGCAATTTTATCAGATCTGTGACTTCATCATCTTTCTCAATTCTTCACTCACTCATCCTACTTATGCAATCAGTTGATGGATTTCATCATTTCTCTTTCACAACATTTCTCATGCACGCCCCCTTCTGGCCATTCACACAGCCACCACTTCAACTGAAACATCACATCTCATATGTTGTATCTGCTTTTGTAATAGCCTTCCAGTAGTGCTGCCTCAAGCTTCCTTTCCATCTTCTATACATAAGCCAAATAATTTTCCTAAAAGATAGGTCTGACAATGTCACTTCCCTCCCACCATCAAATATAAAGTCTTCTATTTGGTATTTATCTCTTCACAACCTGCTCCCTCCATACTTTTCCAGTCTTTTTCACTTTTCTCTACTCTATAGCCCAAAGAAACCAATTTACTTGCTTTCCTCCATTTACTGTCTCTGTGGCTTTACATTGGCTCATCTTGGCTTCTTTGCATCTCTAGATTCCTTCAAGATGCAGCTCCAACACAAACTTCTGTAGGATGCCTTTCCCCTCTCCTATCACTTGATTCACCTTTAAGATTACCTTCTTTCTGCTAAGTGCCTTGATTATATCTATTTGCATGTTACAACCTTAAGATGTTTTCTTTAGTATGTAAACTGCTAGAGAATATATAGTTATCCCTTTCACATTGTGGGAGTTTGGGGTGCAGAGAACTCTGTAATCTAGAAAATCCATGTAAAAGTTTTGGTCCCCCTTTACTACCAGAAAAAAAATGTCTGAATTATTATGCTAGTAAAAGATAAAACATGTTTATATTATACAATATTGCACATATATTTATGTATTTCTGAGTTTCTAAGATCTTTTTTCTGTGTCATCTACTTGGCTTTGAATGTCACTGTGGTTTCTGCTAAACTCTACAGATTTCCCATTTAATTTCTTATGCCCACCTGTGATACATCAAAACTGTAATGGGGAAAGTCATTGTAAAGTCATTGTGGAAGAGATAATTGTACTGATTTTTGTGCGGTTTCCCTTTTTTTGCATTCCTAGTATTAAGCATAGTTTCTGACATATCTTAGATGTGTAAGCACTTAACAAATATTTGTTGATTAATGAATTGCCTTGGTCACATGGCAAGTATGAGTGAGAGGTGGGTTTTGAGTCCAAGTCTTCTTGATTCCTGAGAAAAGACATCTGTTCACTTTGCAAAACTACCCCTTATAAGGATAATACAAAAATGAAAATATCAGAAAAACAGAAAACCTCTCCTGTTGAGCTCAGGCTACTAAAAGATGACCTAGACACCTTTCATGACAAGACAAGAAAATGAATGGAATTAAAATTAATGCATATTTTCCAACTCCCAGAAACTGGTCTACTCACATCCATGTTCAACACAAAATCAAAGAACTAGAGAAGATACTTTGGATAAAGTGTACTAAATCAATTTAAGAACTCCAAGTTTGCTACCCCAAGCCATTAATTCCCAAACTTTTCACTGGAATAGAATTGGCCAATTTCTCTTTTTTTATTATTAAAGCTTTTTATTTGCATAACATATGTACGGGTAGTTCCTCAGCACTGATCTTTACAAAGCTTTCCATTACAAATTTTACCCCCAGTCCCCACCCTCCCCTAGATGGCAGGAAGTCCATTACATGTTAATAATGATAAAATACTTGACAAGTTGTGCAAGAAAAATCCTATCTACAAGAAAAAAAATCAGAGAAAGGAAACACACTGCAAGCAAACATCAATAAAGAGCATGAAAATGTTATGTTGTATTCCATATTTCATATCCCTCTTTCTCGATGTATATGGCTTTCTTCACTGAACAATTGGAACTGGTTTGAGACAATTCTTTGTTGCAGAGAGCCATGTCCATCGGAGGTGATCATCATGTAATATTGTTGTTGCTGTGTGTAATGATCTCCTGGTTCTGCTTGTTTCACTCAGCATCAGTTCGTGCAAGTCTCTCCAGGCCTTTCTGAAATCATCTTGCTGGTCGTTTCTTTTTTTATTTTTTTATTTTATTTTTTTCTATTTTTTTATTAAAGCTTTTTATTTGTATAACATATGTATGGGTAGTTCCCCAGCATTGATCTTTACAAAGCTTTCCATTACAAATTTTACCCCCAGTCCCCACCCCTCCCCTAGATGGCAGGAAGTCCACTACATGTTAATAATGTTGAAATACTTGATGAATTGTGCAAGAAAAATCCTACCTACAAGAAAAAAAAAGAAAATCAGAGAAAGGAAACACTATGCAAGCAAACCTCAATAAAGAGCATGAAAATGATATGTTGTGGTTCATATTTCATATCCCCCTCTCTGGGTGTATATGGTTTTCTTCAGTCAACAAATGGATACAGTTGCAAACAAAGCTTTATTGCAGAGAGCCATGTCCATCAGAATTGATCATCATATAGTATTGTTGCTGTGTATAATGATCTCCTGGTTCTGCTCGTTTCACTCAGCATCAGTTCATGCAAGTCTCTCCAGGTCTCTCTGAAATCGTCCTGATGGTCGTTTCTTACAGAGCAATAATATTCCATAACATTCATATACCATAATTTATTCAGCCACTCTCCAATTGATGGCCATCCATTCAGTTTCCAGTTTCTAGCCACTACAAAAAG
Source organism: Myrmecobius fasciatus (assembly GCA_023553655.1). Taxonomy (NCBI): domain Eukaryota; kingdom Metazoa; phylum Chordata; class Mammalia; order Dasyuromorphia; family Myrmecobiidae; genus Myrmecobius; species Myrmecobius fasciatus. Next base: position 7,770 of record JAJPUD010027228.1, on the reverse strand, counting down.
GGCTGTCACAAACATTTTTGTACATGTGAGTCCCTTTCCTTCCTTTAAGATCTCTTTGGGATATAGGCCGAATAGAAACACTGATGGGTCAAAGGGTATGCACAGTTTGACAACTTTTTGAGCATAGCTCCAAATTGCTCTCCAGAATGGTTGGATCCGTTCACAGTTCCACCAACAATGTATTAGAGTCCCTGCTTTCCCACATCCCCTCCAGCATTCATCATTATCTTTTCCTGTCATTTTAGCCAATTTGACAGGTGTGTAGTGGTACCTCAGAGTTGTCTTAATTTGCATTTCTCTGATCAATAGTGATTTGGAGCAACTTTTCATATGACTAGAGATGGTTTTAATTTCATCATCTGAAAATTGTCTCTTCATATCCCTTGACCACTTATCGATTGAAGAGTGGCTTGAATTCTTATAAATATGAGATAATTCTCTATATATTTTAGAAATGAGGCCTTTATCAGAACCATTAAATGTAAAGATGATTTCCCAATTTGATGCTTCCCTCCTAATCTTGTCTGTATTAGTTTTGTTTGTACAGAAACTTTTTAGCTTAATATAGTCAAAATTATCTATTTAGTGTTCAATTAAGAGTTCCAGAACTTCTTTGGACATAAATTTATTCCATCTCCACAGATCTGAGAGGTAAACTATAGTATGTTCCTCTAATTTGCTTACAATATCACTCTTTATATCTAGATAATGAACTCCTTTAGATCTTATCTTGGTATGTGGTGTTAGGTGTGGGTCAAGCCCTAATTTCTTCCACACTAGTTTCCAATTTTCCCAGCAGTTTTTGCCGAATATTGAGTACTTATCCCAAAAGCTGGGATCTTTGGGTTTATCAAATACTAAATTGCTCAAGTTATTGCCTAGATTGTCCTGATATCCCATTCTATGCCACTGATCAACTGCTCTATTTCTCAGTTTTCTTTCTCTGTTTTCACCCTACCTGGTTTATCTATCAGCACCATATCAGTCTCATAGAAGGAATTTGGCAGTATACCTTCTGTCCCTATTTTCTCAAATAGTTTGTATAGTATTGGAATTAATTGTTCTTTGAATGTTTGGTAGAATTCACATGTAAATCCATCTGGCCCTGGAGATTTTTTCTTCGGGAGTTGGTTAATAGCTTGTTCTATTTCTTTTTCTAATATGGGGCTATTTAAATAATTTATTTTCTCATCTGTTAACCTGGGCAATCTATGTTTTTGTAGATATTCCTCCATTTCATTTAGATTATCAAACTTACTGGCATAAAGTTGGGCAAAGTAACTCCTAATTATTGCTCTTATTTCCTCTTCATTGGAGGAAAGTTCTCCCTTATCATTCTTGACACTAACAATTTGATTTTTCTCTTTCCTTTTTCTTATCAAATTAACTAAAGGCTTATCTATTTTGTTGGTTTTTTCATAAAACCAACTCTTAGTTTCATTTATTAATTCAATAGTTTTCTTATTTTCGATTTTATTAATTTCCCCTTTTATTTTTAGAATTTCCAATTTGGTATTTAATTGAGGGTTTTTAATTTGTTCTTTTTCTAGTTTTTTTTTTAATAATAAGCCCTATTCGTTGATCTTTTCTTTCTCTATTTTATGCAAGTAAGCATCTAGAGATATAAAATTGCCCCTTATAACCAATTTGGCTGTATCCCACAAATTTTGGTATGTTGTCTCATTATTGTCATTCTCCTGGATGAAATTATTGATTGTGTCTATGATTTGCTCTTTCACCCATTCATTCTTCAGGATTAGATTATTTAATTTCCAATTACCTTTTGGTCTATTTTCTCCTGGCCTTATGTTGCATGATTTGTATCGCATCATGATCTGAAAAAGATGCGTTTACTATTTCTGCCTTTCTGCATTTGATTTTGAGGTTTTTATGCCCTAATACGTGGTCAATTTTTTGTATAAATTCCATGGACCGCTGAGAAAAAAGTCAACTCCCTACTGTCTCCATTCAACTTTCTCCATAGATCTATCATATCTAACTTTTCTATCAATTGGTTTACCTCCCCAGTTTCTTTCTTATTTATTTTGTGGTTTGATTTATCTAATTCTGAGAGAGGAAGATTGAGATCCCCCACTAGTATTGTTTGGCTGTCTATTTCTTCTTGCATCTCTCTTAATTTCTCCCCTAAGAATTTGGATGCTATTGCACTTGGTGCATATATATTTAGTATTGATATTGCTACATTATCTATGGTACCCTTTAATAAAATATAGTTTCCTTCCTTATCTCTTTTGATTAGATCTATCTTGGCTTTTACTTTATCTGAGATAAGGATTGCTACCCTTGCTTTTTTTTGCTCACCTGAAGCAAAATAGGTTCTGCTCCAGCCTTTTACCTTCATCCTATATGTGTCACTATGTTTTAGATGTGTTTCTTGTAGACAACATATTGTGGGATTCTGGTTTTTAATCCAGTCTGATATCCGCTTCCGCTTTATGGGAGAGTTCATCCCATTCACATTCACAGTTAAAATAACTAATCCTTTATTTCCTGCCATCTTATTTACCCAAGTTATGTTTTTCCCTTTCCGTTCCCCTTTCTCTCTTCCCCCCTTCTCAGTATTTTGCTTTTGATGACCCCCTTCCCCAAACAATCCTCCACCCTTTAGATCCCTTCCCCCTTTTTTACTCCTTTTCCCTGATTCTTCTATTTTCCCTTCTATTAGTTTTTCCCTTTCTTTTCCTCCTTTCCCTCCCACTTCCCTCTAGCAACAGACAAGTTTCTCTGTGAAATCAAAAGTCTGATATACACTTTTAGAGCCCACACTGATGAGAGTAATATTTACACAATGCACATCTCCCTCCCTTCTTTCTCTCAATTATATTAGGTTTTCTTTGCCTCTTCATGAGATATTATCTTGTTTTTACCTCCTTTTTTAATCTTATTTTACCCTCTTTCCCCTCTTTTCCCCCTATAGTTTTCCTTTTCATATTATCAAAGTAATATCTAGTTAATTATACCCCCTAACTTTAAGTATCCCCATAGTAGAAATAAAGTTCTCAAGAGACCTTTCCTTTTTACCTTTTTATGCTTCTCTTGAATTCTGTGTTTGGAGGTCGAATTTTTTGTTCAGATCTGGTCTTTTCATTAGAAATAGGTGGAATTCACCTATATCATTAAAAGACTATCTTCTTCCCTGGAGGATAATGCTCATTCTAGCTGGATAGGTTATTCTTGGCTGTAATCCAAGTTCCTTTGCCTTTCAGAATATCTGGTTCCAAGCCCTTTGATCCTTCAATGTGGAGGCTGACAGATCATGTGTGATTCTAATTATTGATCCTTGGTATTTGAATTGTTTCTTTCTAGCAGCTAGCAAAATCTTTTCCTTGGTGCAGTAGTCCTGACATTTAGCCACGATATTCCTTGGGGTTTTAATTTTGGGGTCTCTTTCAGGAGGTGACCGGTGAATTCTTTCAATGGTGATTTTGCCTTCTGATTCTACAACCTTGGGGCAGTTTTCTTTCAGGATTTCCTGGAAGATAGTTTTTAGATTTTTTTTTCATCCTGGCTTTCAGGAAGTCCAATAATCCTTAGACTGTCTCTCCTATATCTATTTTCCAAGTCAGTTGTTTTTCCTAGGAGATATTTCATATTTTCTTCTATTTTTTTCATTCTTTTGTTTTTGTTTGACTGATTCTTGAAGTCTCATTGAGTCATTCACTTGCATTTGTTCAATTCTTATTTTTAAAGTGTTGTTTTCTTCAGTTACCTTTTTTAGCTCCTTTTGTACCTGGCCAATTTGTTCATTGCATACTTTTTCTACTTCACCAATTTTGTTTTTCAGTAAATTGGTATCTTTTTCATATCTCTTTTGCAGGGCATCATATCCTTCTTGCAAGATATTGTATCCTTCTTGCACTGATTTCAGTTTATTTTCCCATTTGTCATCCAGCTCTCTTTTGAGATTCTTTATGCAATCTTCCAGAAAGTCCTTTTGAAAAGGTGACCAGTGATGGTCCTTGCTGATTTTCTCTTGAGTTTTGTCTGAATGAACTTCAGGATCTGGGGTCTGCCCTTCTTTCTCTCAATAGAAGCTGTCTATGGTGAGAGCTCTCTTTTGCTTCTTCATTTTTTTTAGACAGAGTGGAGGTCTGTTTAAGGCTAGAAAGTGGCAGCTGAGGTACTTTGCCCTGGGGCAATTCCTCGAATTAACTTAAGGTGCTGTGCCGAGTGTGGGCTAGGACTAAGTCCGAATTACTCCTTAAACAAGGCAAGTCTGCCAGAACACCTGCCCCCAATCAGGGCAGAGTGTCCCCAGTGCCTCAGATAAGCTCCAGGTGTTTGGAGTTTGGAATTTGGAGGTTCTGCCATGCTGAGATGAGTCCCACCCTCACTTCCGGGTAAACTGTTTATCCCTCTGCCCAAGTTAAACAGACCTGATATAAAGTTCTTCAGAGGTAACTGGAAGTTGTGTCCAAATATTTCTGGATGCGTTGACTTGAAGATCAGTTCAGATGCTTGTTTTATTGTTGATTTGAGAGAAGATCGGAGGAAGAAACAGAGTCAACGTCTTCATTCCGCCATCTTGGCTCCACCCGCACTTCCATCCAATTTCTCTTAATTACACCAACCTAACCTTGGGTTTCTAAAAGAACTGAATCCTTCCAAATCAAGACAGCTGTTTTCAAAACTAAATCAGTAATAACCACTGAAAATAGAGGGAAGGGGCAGAGAGCTAACAGCAATTCATGTCCCTATATTACTTTTCACTATCATACTTTAGTATCACCTCTTAGACATTCCTAACTTATCCTGTACATATTTTGTTTGTACACAATGGTTCATATAAATGTTGCCTTCCCAATAAGACTCTGAGGTCCTAGAAAGCAGGAACTATTGTTTGCCTTTCTCTGTGTCCCCAGGGTTTAGTCCAGTGTCTGACACTTAATAAATGCTTATTGACTGATATCTCAATGGAATCTCACAAAAATCCAGTGAGGAAAGTACTAAAGGTATAAATATTCTTTTTTTATAGGTGGGAAAGCTGTTTGCCTATGGTCATTTAAATATTGAGTGGATTTTAACCCTATTCTTTCTGACTCCAAGTCTGGAATTTTAGTCACTACACTGTTCAACTCTCATGTTAGTCAAAGGACCAAAGGATGACCAGTTCCAAAAGTTTTTTCTTCATTCATTAATAATATAGAGTGGGTTTATTAACAGAACCATAAAAGAGCTTTGGGGTATCAGGAAAAGAGTCCTAACAGCAATAATTTAGAAGAGAATTGATAAATAGATGCAAAGCCTGTATTCTTAAAAAAATGGATCTGCCACTAGCTGGCTATCTGTGTAGTTACTGCATAGTTACTTCTAACAAGTAACTTAAGCTCTTATCATCTATAAAAGAAGTGAATCAAAATAGAGTAGTTATTCTCAAAGTATAGTCTGGACACACAGACTCTGGCAGAATCTTTTTGGGAGAATCTGTGAATTTAAACCTTTTTCATTTTTAATAATAATAATAAGATGTTTTCATTTTTAATATGAGAAATATCAATAAATATAACTTGCATAAACAAAAGCTCTTTGGAGTCCTCTATAATTTTGATTTACAAAGGCTAAAAGCAAAAAGTTTAAAAACTGATTAAAAAACACATCTCTAAAGGCCCTTCCAGACTTAAACAGTTATGATTTTATTATTGTAATAAATAAAAAGTATTTCTTGAAAGGCTAGGACTTACATTTCTTTCCCCAAGTTTTCACATTGACTTGAATATGCAAATCAAGCATTATGTTCAAGTAGGCACATCATCTCCATATAGCATTTTCCACTTGGGTTTCAGATTCAAGCTATATCCCTTAAGAGGCTTATTTACCCTCAAGAATTAAATCTGCAAACAGGGCAGCAAACAACCTGGTCTGATGGTCCAATTATCAGAATTGAGACAGAGAAGTGGTATACATGATGACCTGAAACAGAACTGTCTAGTCACTAGGTCCTAGTCTGTCACTAGGTCTACCAGCATTAGTCCAAAAAATGTTATTAGCTGAAATGCTAGCAAATCCTAGCATTCATTTATGCTTGAAATAGGGATGGGGATATATATAAGGATCAGGCAAGGAAGGGCACAGAAGAGGAACACCAGAATCAATTGTAATCAGTTGGAAAAACAAGCCCTAGATAGAGAATAAAGTCAAGGATTAAGACCAGAGGAATCATTAAACTGAGTCATCATGATAAAATGAAAAAAAACAATACAACTATAGATGAAATCATATATAGGGATAAATATAGGTTCAGTAACAAGAAAGCAGATAAAAATATAGAGGTAGATTAAACTGTCAGGGGCCAGGTAAACAGAGGTCCAGGAACAGAGGGAAGGTTCTACTCTATGGTAATTTTAGTATGGTAAATTTGCTGAGGCAAATTTCCCTAATGGAACATCTGTTTTATTTTTCATCTTTTTATTACACTAGCACATGTTTTCATCTTAAAATGGGCAGTACTCTTAACCAGAATCAACAACATAGAAAGAAACTTGAATTTTTCTTGATTACTCTTAATGACATGTATATCTTTTTAATAAAACAACTTTACATAACCCCAAAGAATACTCTACTTAAGGAAAGTAAGTGGTACATCTAGAGAGAAGGCAGATATAAAACATTTAAAAGAAATATACACAATACATTTTTGGTTCATTATCTACTGAACTTGACTTGCCTTATTGTAACAGTAACAATTGGGGAGGACTCCAAAATCAACTTAGGAATGTTCCAGTATAGAACATGTCATTTGAAGCTCTAGAAGCAACATATGCTATGCCCTAAAGAGAATCAAAGGAAAACTAGGAAGTTGTGGCTACATAGAATAAATAACTTAGGAAATCCAAGAGATGCTGGGCATGGGACTACATGGTTTATTTTACATGGATTTTTCTGATAATGATAATAGCTAGCATTTATATAGCACTTTAAAGTTTGCAAAGAGCTTTGTGTATGTTATCCCATTTGATCCTCACAATAATCCTATAAGTTAGAACTATTACTCTCTCCATTTTGTAGATGAGAAACTTAACCAGAATCACAGAGAAAATAAGTGTCTAAGACAGAAATCAAATTCAGGTGTTCTTAACTTGAAATCAAGAGCTCTATCCACAGCATAATCTAGTTTCCTACTGTAAATTTATCCTAAAACATATTTATCGTCAAGAGTATATGGTGACTGAGGTAGAAAGGAAAAGGAGAAATAGGTACTAGAACCAATTGATGAGATAAAATAATATTAACAGAAAAGGCTGGGGAGCAATTTAAGGATTGGGTGTAAAAGATTTTCTGAGTGTAAATCTGGCCTCAGAGATTTACTAGCTATATGACTGATCAAGTCACTTAACTTTACCTCAGCTTACTCACCTTTAAAAGGAACTGAAGAAGAAAATGGAAAACTAGAATCTTTGCTAAGGAAACCTCAATGGGGTCACAGAGTCAGATATGACTGAAATGACTGAACAATCACAAAATAAAATATTCCTAAAATAAAGTAGCTATGAAAGTAACTAAATTTTTAAAAAGAAAAAAAAGATCAGAAGCTAAGACCTTGTGCTGGAGGAACTCAGGGAAGGTTTAAGACATAGCAAAGGACATAGACCTAAAATTAAGATCAAGGGTTCCCTGGATCCATTTCTGACCCAGAGTTATAATCCCCAGGGAAGTCTATACTTTCTCTGCAATTTATAAGTGGCTCATGAAATCCCAAAAAGTTTTTCCCACAATTCTGACTCTCACAAATGAATCACAGTTCTTGAATCA
>JAJPUD010027227.1:0-15732 GCA_023553655.1 Myrmecobius fasciatus | reverse complement strand
TTTCTTCAAATTAACTAATCAGAGACATCTTCAGGTACAAAGAGAAAGTATTCATTTAATCCCTTCAGGGAGAGGCCCAGACACACAGCTGAGAGCCATCCCAATGCCAGCCATGTGCTCCTGGAACCTGCCTGCTTCTTCTACCTTGTCCAAGGTTTAAAAGCAAAAGACGCGAGCCTTTTCATTGGATAGACTAAAAGGAAGTAATCCTCCTTGACCAATGGTCACCAATATTGTCTGCTACCTGTGGGTCATGTCACTGCCCATGGGTGGCACTTGCGGGCCTGACCTGTAGAGATTACTTGACTTCCTGTAACCTAGGGTCTAAGACTGGGAATAGGGATCATGTGATTTCCTGAAACCTGAGCCCCAAGACCTCACCTTCCCTCTCTAGGTATAGGGTTATCCATTCAGACCCATTCAATACTTAGTTGCTTCTATGGTATCTTTGTTAAGTAGATAAGAATCATCTGTAAATTACGGGTAATGGAGCAAGGTTTTAAAGCATTTGGCTATGGCTTATGGAAGCAGACAGTTGACATTCCTAATATGTTTTCGTTCTTTTTGTCTTTCTCTCTCTCCTTCTCATCCTCTCTCTCCTCCCTCCCCTCCACTCTCTCCTCTCTCTTCTTCTCTCTCCCCCCTGCCTGTGTCTCTGTCTCTCTCTGGAGTAGGAAGGTAATACTTGGTTCAGTATACATCTGGAATTAATTATCTTTTTTTCCCTAAGGAAATTTGGAATGTACTTAACTTCAGTCATGTTTCTTAATGTGTGTTTTGTTTCATTTTAAGTTTACTTCAAAGGATCTGTGATTCCATGGCCACTTCTTCCTCTGAGGCAAATCATAAGTCTTCTCTACTTTAGTAAGTAATTCCATGATTTTACAAGATTTAAAAAAAAAAAGTAAGTTTATGTCTGTCTCTCTCTAGTGGTAAACCTTCTAGTGATTTAGATTTTCCAGATTTAATAGGTATAACAGAGCCCAGGATTTGGAGTGAAGAGAACTGATTTCAAGTTCCTATTCTGACCTTTCCTTTTTGGGCATAGACAAATGACTTGACTTCTCTGTTTTAGGTTCCTTATCTATAAAATGACCTATCTCATAAAGATGAGTTAGTGGCTGGATCATCAAAATGATACTCCCCCCCCATTTTAATATTTATTTTAAACACGTATAAAAAATAAGGAAAGGAGGAAAAACACTGTCATGTACAGAGAAGATTCAATGAAAAGCAATAAATTTCCATTTCAAGAAAACCTATATAACAAATACTTTATTTTCAAAGCTGTCCAGTTTTTTTTTTGCTTCTCTATAGGTAATTTTTGCTCCTTTTTGTGTACTTTTTACTTTTTTTCCATCTTTCCCCTCAAAGAAGGGTACATTTAACTGCAGAAATATATACATATGTACACTCATATCTTGTGCTGTGCATATTTCCACTTCTCATCTGTTTCTCTGAAGCTGGTAGCATCTTCCTTCGGAAAGTCCAAGTCTTTCCATATTTTTCTAAATCAAGCAGCTCATCATTTTCCTTCACCACAACAATATTCCAACCCAATCACAATCTATCTGAGAGATTGTCTAGGAAACTCTTTCCCCCTCCCATTTTCTCTGTTTTTTTTTCTATTCTTTTCTGAATAGGTTTTATTTATACAAGAAAATTTCTATGTAAAATAATTAAGATTATCCATTTCATACTTCAACAATACTCTCGCTTATAATATGGTTTCAAATCTGATACTACTGAATCTGTGTCTCATATTTTCTCTCCTGATTTCTTTGAAGTGCCTTTTTATAAATAAATTTTATTACTTTTTTCTAACAGACTTTTTTTTTTAGTAAGTTAATTGAGATGTTAGGTAAAATTGTTATTTTAAAATTACATTGGCTTTGCCTATTCATGCGTAATAAATATTATTTTAATTATTTAGATCTAAATTTATTTGTATAAAGAGTGCTTTATATTTATATAGTTCCTGTGTCTTTTGGGTCAGATATACTTTCAGATATTTTATACTGTGCAGCTATTTTAAATCGTGTAAAATGATATTGGACAATATAACTCATACATATTGTAGTTTCTCTAGTATTTTTGCCTTATTGAATGAGATAATTGCTTCTTTTTCTTTCCCTACAGGTGGTTTTTTTTGTTTGTTTAGCATCACCTGATCATAGCTCAGTCCAAATCTTTCTTTCAATCCATTCAAATAAAAATGAGTGTTAAAATAACTGATATATTCATATATAAGTTGTAAACAATTTGACCTTACTTATATTTGTCCTTAATATTTACTTTATATGTCTCTTGGATGTTTTGTTAAATTTTCCCTTAAGTTCTACTGTTTTTGTCAAAAATACCTGAAAGTCTTTCAGTTCGTTGTGTCCAATTTTTTTCATATAGGATTATACTTAACTTTGCAGAGTAAGTTAACTTTGATCATAACCTTATCTCCTATGCTCTATGACTTATGGTCCTTTGAAGTAATAGCTGCTAGGTCTTGTGTAATTCTTATTGTAGTTCCATGATATTTAAATTATTTTCTTGTTGCTTCCAGTGCTTTCTCCTTAACCTGAAATCTTTAAAACTTGACAATCATATTCCTATAAGTTTTCCTTCTGTGATCTCTTTCAAGTAATGATTAATGATTTTTTTCCTCCTATTTCTGCTTTGTCTTCTAGGACTCCAGGGCAATTTTCCTTGATAATTTCTTATAGTGGTATATAAGGATTCTTTTTTTAATCATAATTTTCAGGTTGTCTGTTTTTATATCATTTCTCCTCAATTTATTCTCTAAGTAAGCTTTTTTTTGTGAGATGCTTTTCATTTTCTCTTCTATTTTTTCATTCTTTGTATTTTGTTTTATTATTTCCTTGTCTTTTAGAATGTCTTTAGCTTGGATTGCTTATTCACCACCCCCTAATTTTTTCTTAATCTCTCATTTAATTTTAAAATTCTTTTTAAGGTGTTCCAAGAAATCCTTTTGTGCTTGAGGCAAATTGACATTTGTTATTGAACTTAGAGCACTTTTTTTTTTAGCTCCATTGTCTTCCTCCCAATATGAATCTCCATCTTCTCTCTATCCCCATGGTAACTGTCTACGTTTGGGTTCTTTGTCCTTTGTGTGCTCTTTTTTTAAAAATTTATTTTATTTTGTTTTTAACAGCTGTTGGTGTGATTGAATTGTAGTCCTTAGAGAATAATGTCCAAATCCTCAAGTCCTTCTTGTTGTTATTTTCTGAGATCTACTCTGGGGTTTAACTTTGGACTCTCCTCTCTACTCTTAAGCCATGGCTAGAATACTGGGTTACAATGTCTCCCAAATGAGTTACTTCCTCTGGTTCCTCTGGAGGCTGCAAACTTCTGTTGTCCTCTCTTCCCTGGAACTGAAATCTAGAGACACTCTGCTTTCTTACACGTGCACACAGCCAGTAAGTTCCCTGTCCCTCTGCCACTGACCTCAATAGCTGTGTGCTAGCTCCTTCTGCTCCATCCCCTCCCCCCTCCCCCCCCAGAGGATCACCACAATTGTGGGAGACATACCTCAACTGTGGACTGCCCTTCAATCTTCTCCTATTCAGCTATCAGACCCCCAAATTTATCATGAGATGAAATTTTTTAAAGCTGAGGCTGCCTTTCAACCTCAGAAGTCCTTGGGCTTATTGTTTGTTGATTCCTAAGAGTTAGCTTAGAGATGTTTGCACTTTACGAAGTCTGAATCTCTGTCCTAAGAGGTCTGGTCTTTGCTGGATTATTTTAGGAGAATAACTGCTTTATATTGATTTTTGTTTATTTCTGCTACTCTACATTCCCTCTGAGACAATATTCTTTTGTTTTTTTTTGTGGAGGAAGTTTGGAGAGTCAAAACTTTTCTGACCTGCTCCCTTTTCCCAGAATCCTCTCTTATACATTTTCTGAGCCCATATTTGGAATCTTTCTAATTTGGTGAGACCTGTCAGAGCTTGTTCTGCCAGCATATTTTTGAAAATTGACTATTGTCTTCATGCTACAGTAAGGTATTAGAGCAGATCTTTAAGTAGAAACTCATTATGAGATTCTTTTCAATATAGTTTTATATTCCTAGTCTTACTGCTAGTTAAAACTATAATTATAATGCCAAATATAGTTCATTATAGGTTCATATTTGGAATTACTTATATGTGGAGTTGAATTAAATAAGACTAGGAAGTGGGTGGGATATGTGTGTGTTTGTATTGGGTGGGGGGTGGTAAGGAGAATTGAAGCCATATGTCTATTTGATGGATTTTGCCAATCTTAGGATTTTGCCTTTTAGAGTAATAACATAGACAAATGGATGAAATCTATGAATTTAAATCTGCAAAATTTTTGGAGAAAAATCTGATCTGAAATTGCAGAAAAAAAGTTTAAGTAGACTTTTTGAAATGAATTATTTGTTCTTGTTTTTGGAAGGGACTTTAGTGGTCTTTTAATCCAACACACATCTAAGCATACTCTCTACAACTTTTCCAGTAAATGGTTATCTAGCTTCTATTTAAACACCCCTAATGATAAGGAAATAATTACCTATTAAGACAGATCACTGACTTTTGGATGGCTCTGATTATAAGGAAGGTTTTTTTTCTTCTCTTTTCTCTCTCTTCCCTCTCCTTTTTCTCTTCCTCTCCCCTTTCTCCCTCCCCCTGACTTTTCTACTTTTCCCCCTCATACTCTAATTCTCTTAACTCTCTTTTTTTATTTCTCCATCTTCCATCCTTTGTTTCTTTTTATAGACTTTAGGACCAAATAAAACAAGTCTAAAAAAGATAGTTTAAAACATAAACATTTATAATTTGCCAGACATTGTTTTAAATACTGGGGATACTATTATTAGCAAGCAAGATATTTCCTGTATTCAAGCAGCTTATGTTCTAATAGCAAGATGCTTAAAAGGGATATAAAAGGTGAGGTGGAGAAAAGGAGAGACTTGCGAGTCAGTCAGTTGGAGCATGACTTGGAAGACCTTGAAATATGAAAACTTCAAATACTTCAAGATAACTATTCTTCTTGCTCTCCACCCTAGAATTCCAGCAAATCTTATCTTTTCCAGTATAAAATCCCTACTTTGAGGACTCAGAGCTAGAACTAATCTTAGAAACCATCAAGTCCAGCCCCCTCATTTTATAGATGAGGAAATAGGTACTTTTGTCCAGAGTTATACCATCAGTGTCTGAAGAAGGACTTTAAACCAAGGATTTTTTGGACTCAAGTCCAGAGTCCTGTCTACTACACTACATAGCATTGTTGATATATGTCCTTTAACCAATTTTGGTAAGACATTGATAGTTTTGAATCTTCCTGAATAGGCAAGTCTCTTTCTCAGGATAGTCTTAGTTTCCTAAGACATAATGATGTAATTGAACAGTTTACTCCAGAGAAAATCTGATCAAGCTTAAAATAGGACTATCATGTCCCTCATTGACAACATTATGTTTCTATTAATGAAGTCCAAAGTCACATTAGTGATTTTTTTATGACCAATAGATTTTGGGATTTAGAACTGGAAAGGACTATGAAGATAATTTTTATCTAATTCCCTAATTTTATAGAAGAAAAAGAATGCTCAAAAAAGATAAAATGATTTGCGCAAGTCATATAGCTAATAAATGGAAAATGTTAAATTTGAACTCATGTTTTCAAACTCTACTCTAGTGTTATTTTCTCTCCTTTTATGTATGCTGCTGCATGTTTGCTTGTTCACTAAAAACACATTTTTTCAAGTTGACTGTTTTCGAATCCTGCCCTTCTCAATTAAAATTTGTGAGGATGGTTTTTCTTGAACCTGTGTAGAGTTTAATTTTTATCTGACCTGCTCTGACCTGCTAAGACCTTTCAGGATATTGATTCTGTCATCGAACACATCATCTGTCTTTTTTCTCTTCATCCTCCAGCTCCATGTCATTCTCAGATTTTGTAAGCATATCATGTATGATTTAATGTAAACATTGATAAATATATTGAATGCTAAAGAGTCAAGTATTTTAGTATTTTACAAGATGTTCTATACTAATGTTAGTGCATTGATAAAGATTCATTAACTTTTATGATTCAATTAGTTTTGGATACAATGTACTATTCTCATCAAATCCATATTCTTCTATTTCTTTCATAAAGAATTAGAAAAGACTTTGTCAAATGGATAGATAAATAACAAATCAGTCTTAGTACTCTGGATAAATTTCTAAGACTATTAGTATCAGAAAACCTGCACTGAGAGAGGGAGTTTTCTCATCTGGGAGTTCCCTATTGTTCAGGTCAATCAGTATGACTTTTTGTGACTCCTTGGACCATAACACAATTCCTTTCTTTTATCATCTCTTGAAATCTGTCCAAGTTCACTTTGAATGTTCCCTGATACTATCTACTCATCTAATCCTCTGCTGTCCTCTTTTCCTTTTGCCTTCAACCTTTCTCAATTACCTCCCCCCTCCCCAGTTTTCCCAACTTTCTCAGAGTGTTTTCCAGTGAATCCCATCTTCAAAATATTTAAGTTTCAATATTTGACCTTTCAGTAAATAGCCTAAATTAATTTTGCTAAGTATTGACCAATTTGACCTCCTTGTTGTTCAAAGGACTCTCAAAAGTTTTATCCAATAACACAGTTTGAAAATGTTGATTCTTTGGTGCTCAGTTTTCCTTATAGTCCAACTCTTCAAGCCATAATGTTGCTACTGGAGAGTTCCCTCTACCATTGTAATTGTAGATTAATTCCATCTGTTTATTCTTTTGAAAACGAAGACACTTACCTCTTTCATTTTGTATCACTTTCCCCATTTTCCATGATTTTTCAAACACCCAGACAAAGCACATCAGCACAGTGGCAAGTTCTTTCACTACTTCATTGTATGTAGTGTAAGTTGGTTCCTAACTAATTGATATCTCCCCAAGTCCAGCTGAGATAATTGAGGATATTGGGATGTTAAATGAATAACAGAAGTTACTTCTTCTATCCCTTTACAAAATGTTAAAATGTTTAGAAGTATCTCTTTTTAGAAAGGGGAGCAGGGAGAAATGGAAGGGCAATTTGCCATTAGATGGCTAAAGATTGGCCACACTCTGGTAATTTTGGAGAAGTTAAGCATGCTAGCTCTGGGAGTTAGAGAACTGAGGCCATTGAAGAAAAAAAGGAAGCAATTTCATGACATATGGCCCCTTTCCTCTAGCAGAGAGCTATAAGGGAAGAAGGGAAAGAAGGTTACTTTCTCCTTAAGAAATCTTGTAAGAGAGCTGCTCATCCAGTGCAGGACACTCCATCCAGCATAGTGAGAGAGAGAGAGGGGGGGGGGTAGGAATATATCCTGGCAGCAGAGAATAGAATCAACTGAGAATCCAAGGGGAAATTATCCCTGCCATTTGGGAGTTAAGCTATGGAGATAAGAAGGCTCAGGTAATCTATGTGACTTATTCACCCAGCAGAGATATCCAGTTCCAAAGTATAAGAATATTGCAAGAAAAGAGAATATCTGGATGTTGTTTAGTTATTTTCAATTTTTTGTGATCCCATTTGGAGTTTTCTTGGCAAAGGTACTGGAGTGGTTTATCATTTCCTTCTCCAGCTCATTTTACAGATGCGGAAACTGAGGCAAACCAGGTTAAGTGACTTGTCAGGATCACACAGCTGGTAAGTGTCTGAGGCCAGATTTGAATTCAGGAAGACAGCTTTCTAATTTCTGGTTCAGCATTCTATACTATGCCATCTAGTTGTCTTATAGCTTTGTAGGATTGACTTTCTTTGACCACATATGTTCCCTGTGTATGTTCCTTAGTATTAGTATACTCTTAAGTTTGTATCTAAGTATGATACTTTGTGTATTTGTGTGAGAGGGTGCTAAGTTTTATGGGGGAGCTATGTTATTTAGCTGTTATTATTTTATCTTAATATATGCTTTTTCTATAAGCTAATTGTGTCTTCTGAATGACTATTGAAGGTAAATACAATAGTGAAGAATCCTGAGACTTAGTTTTAAGATTGTTCATTCACAGGTTAACTTTGATCACAGGTTAACTTTGAACCTGAGGTAGTAGTTGTCTTCCTGGGGATCCAATATGAAATTTCTGAGTGTTAAGGTGGGGAAGGTATCTCACTAGGGGTTCCATGTTAACATATAGGTCAACTGGACTTGATCCCTTGAGTTTGAGTGCAGCTAAGTGCTTTCTTATATGCTTAAGTTTCAGCTTCCTCATTAATCATTTTTGTTCTATCCTTCCCTTCAGAATATCATCAACTTTGTTAGGAAAAAAAACTCCAACAGAATAAAAATAGAAACTGAGGAATTCTGTTTCATTTTATCATACATTATCATTATTCCTATCCCCTCAAATGTCTATCTTTGATCTTCTCTTGTGACCAACATAGCTCAAAAGTACATTGTCTTTAATATTTGTTACCAATCTCAATTTATTATGATTTTTAGTGTCCCTGACATTATTACCAAACAGTCCTATTCCTTTATGTACATGTTCAGTTGTCTCTTTACTTTCATTACATATCTTTTAAAAAATGCAGTTGACCAATCAGATCCCTTTGTAGCATATAGATCTCTTTACTCCACCTTTTCTTTCTTAATGGAAAAAAATTATGTTTATATCTTCAGAATTTTACTTTAAAGAGTGTTATATCTTTCTTGAATTAACTTTCCTTATAGTATTTGGCTGTGAGCTTGTTAACTATGCTTACCCAGAGTTCTGGAAATATACATTTTCATATATAAGTCCAGTATTATCATATCTATTAAACTCTAAGATGTAGTGCTCATATTTTTTCCTTGATAACCAATTCCTTTTTATTTCTCAGAATTAGTCTTAGAATGTTACGTTCTCTTCATTTCTTCTGTACTTTGAAAGATGGATAAGATATTGGAGGAAAGAATAACAAATAACCAACTACATTTCTTCCTTTTAAACTCAAATGACACATTTTAAAAACTTATTTGGCACTTACAGTATAGTATTTGTGCATTGCCAGTTAAATTTTCACTTGTATGGGTCTATATTATATTAACTTTATAATCTCCCAATTGTACCATAAACTCCTTGACTATACATTTCTTTGTCTTCCACTTATCATTTTCATGTGAGTTATTATACATTTCTGTCTTCCACTCAACTTGTTATGCTGTGGAATAGGTAAAAATACTGGAAATAGTTCATTATTCTTATTATGCATGTAATCCTCATAGATTACTTTTATATTTTATATTTTCTAACTATAAATTTTCCTCAGAAAGTGGAAGCTAGCCACAACTAGACAATTAGATACCTTCCTGGTGACTTCTTGACAGATGGAAAACCATATTGCTAACCTTCTTTCTTTAGAATTAGCCAAGTATTTTTTTGAGTACTTAATGTGTACACCATTCTTGGTAACTGGGGTCCATGTTGGCAAAAGGACTTGTATTGATGGAATATATATATTAATTTTTAAATTAATTTTATATCAGAATCAAAGCTCTGCTTGCTGAGTAGTAATTGACAATTTTTTCTGTCATGGAAATTTATTTTGAATATTCTGCCAGTGATTTGTCAATTAAATGTCACAATCAAATTAATTTGGGAAGTATTTAATTTATTGTTAGTCTCTAGTATTTACAGTATGGTGAGAAGAGCTGTGCTAATAATACATGTAAAAAGTCAGAATAAATAGATCCAGAATGAAAATTAAGTGGACAAGAATTTAATTGGGAAGTAATTTTTTAGAGAAATTAGCATTTAAAATGTAATTTTACCCAAGAAGGTAAAGGGGAAGTATTATGAACCTAAGGCAAACCATGAACTTATCTGCTTGCTAGCCTGATTGGATAGTAAGGAAAAAGGAAGGGAACAAGCATTTATTAAGTGTCCACTGTGTTCCAAAAATTATGCTAAACATTAAAAAATAAAATCTCATTTTATCCTCTCACTAACACTGAGATAAGTGCTATCATTATTCCCATTTTCCAGATAAACTGAGACAAACAGAGGTTAAATAATTTGTTCAGGCTTATACAAGTAGAAAGAGTTCGAAACTTGATTTGTACTTAAATCTTCCTAGCCCCAGATCTGCATAAAGTCAAGTGATAACTCAAGAGTAAATAGGTTAAGATACCTAATGAAACTTAATGGCAGTATACTTACAGTAAATAAAATACTATTTGTGGAGTCAGAGAATTTGGGTTCAAATCTTGGCTTTGATAATTATTACCAGTGATATCTTCAGTTAAGTTATTTAACCTTCCTAACATTCGATTACTCATTTATAAAATGATGGGGTTGGATTAAATGGCCTCTAAGATTTCTTCTACATCTAAATGGATGATACTATCAATTTTGAGTTCTCAGAGCTTTTTACCTAATAGTTATTGAATCCTATCAGAGGTTGTATACTTCCAAAGCATTGTTGGGTTCTAATTGCTCTCTTATTTTTTTTTCTTTAATGTTTTGTTTGCTGATTTAAAACAAACAAACAAAAAAATAAGAATTGTCACTTCCCAGTGACTCTATTCCCTATAGAAGTATTCCCTATAAAAAAACATATCAGGTCAGACAAGTGGAATGATACATTGATTCTACCATATTCTGTATTCTACCTCTGTGCTGAAAGGTGAGAGATATTCTTTACCATCAAGACTTTTGGCATAATAATTTGACATTTTCTCAAGCACAATCATATTCCATTACCTTCATATGTCATAATTTGTTCAACTTTTGGAGTACCCATATTTTATCTAGGTTTTTGCTGTTATAAAAAGTGCTGTCCTGGGCAAGTTACTTAACCCCAATTGCCTCAAGCAAAAAAAAAAGTGCTGTAATAAACACATAAATATATATACATACACACATATGTACATAGGTATTTATGTGTGCATATATGTGCACACACATATATGTATATATACATATACATATTTAAGACAGGGTAATTATAATTTTCTATCATTTGACTTCCTGAATGTATTTGTCCAGTCATGGCATCAATTGATAAAAAGTGTGTATGATTTAGTGATTTTTATTTTAGTATGATTCCAAATTTATTTGATTTAGTATAATTCCAGATGATTTTTCAGAATACTTAGATGAATTTCAGCTCCTCTAGTCTTATCATTATTGTTTTTTTTTTTTTTGGCAAATGCTAATCTAATGTATTTGTAGTAAAATTTGAGTTTTAATTTTCTTGTGTCATCAGTGATTTGTTGAATTCTTTCACATAGTTGTTTGTTTACTTTTCCTCTTAAAAACTTCTAATCCATTAGAGTGGCTTTTTTTTTCCTGAGGCAATTGGGGTTATGTGACTTGCCCAGGGTCATACAGCTAGGACGTGTTAAGTGTCTGAGGCCAGATTTGAATTCAGGTCCTCCTGACTTCGGGGCTGGTGCTCTAACCACTGTACCACCTAGCTGCTTCAGCTTTTGTTTTTATATTTAAATCAGTTCCCTGTATAACTGAGACATTAGACCTTTACTAGAGATCAACTTCAAAAAATTTTTTCCTTTCGTTTAATAGCTTATCTTGGATCTAGCTGTTTGTTCATGCAAAACCTTTTAAATTTTATGCAAACAAAATTGTCCATTTATATGATTACATCTTTCTTTGGTTAGTTAAAAAATCTTCCCCTAGCTATGGTTGTGGTTTCCCTGCTTTTCCCTAGAGAGATGAATAGAGAATTAAGAACTTTGTGTATTTGAAGGAAACAATATCCTCACTAATGAAAATTTGCTTATGTTCAAATTTGGAAGAGATGATTCATCAGTGTCATAGAAGGGGGAATAGAATCGAAATGCAAGAGGGAAGGAGGATCAGGTGAGAGGGATGGGATCTGATGTCATCCTTGAGATCTTTTTTTGTCCTATATTTTTTCTCTTTTTTCTTCTTTATCACTCTTCTTCCTGCTCCTCAAAATTTCTCAGCAATAGAGGCTTATTGCCTGTTTTAGTATGATGAAAGTGATAAATTTATATGATAAGAGGGGTTTCAAAAGAAGAGTTTGATAATCTCAAACTCCAATTTGTTGAATGTTTGGGCAAGTTTGTTTGTTTTTTTAAAGTGAGCCTTATGATGTTCATTACCTATTTAGAAGACTTTTGCAGTTCTTTCTCATTTCATTCTTGAGATAAATAGTTTGGAGAGTAATAGCTATATACTATTAAAAATTCACCTATCTCTTCTTTCTCACTTTAGAAGATAACTGACATTACAGGGACTCAATAAAATAAGACATTTCTGGGGAAGAAAATATCAGGTAATACACCAAACCAAATAGTCACAATTTTCAATAGATAATTCTCCAATATGGAGGGTGCTAAATTGTTGACAGTCCTTAGTAGTAATGCTTCCATGGAGCCTTCATGTCTGGAAAAAGAGTCTAAAAAATGTGGATATTTACTATACAATGACAAAAAATCCTGAATTAATTTGTTGCCTTTTTTTCTTAGAAAGCTCAGAATACTCTGTTAACATCAAAGTAGTAATCTGGGGAGAAACTGAAGCAGACTAGCCTTGTCAACAGATTGATGGGAAAAGTCACAAATGAGTGGGATTGTGTCATTGGTATTCAAGATTGGGGGTGGTGAAGGACTGTTAATACTAAATCTCTTTGCCTATGTATACTGCATGGCTGAATTAGCTTTATAAAGTTTATTTCTTTGAATTAAAAAAGATAATTTACAAAATAATCTTTTTTCCTTCCTAATGGCAATGTATATAATACACCCTTTACAGGTTAAAAAAAGTTACAATTAAGATTTGCATTTTTAATTTTGACTTTTCCTAATAAAGGCAGCATGATACAGAAGGCAAAAAGTGTGGTTTTCTCATCTGTAAAATGAGGGGATTGGATTAGACGATGTCTAAGGTCCTTTCTGATTCCAAATTTATTGTCCATTGTGCCGTAGTGAAGACCAACATTCTTTGTTGGGAAAATATCATTCATAGTATCGTATGCAGGATTTAGATCTGAAGGGACATCAGAGAATAGCTAGTCTAAAATTTTCTTCTTAGAGATTGAGGATTGAGACCACATAGAGTTGAAGTGATTCAGATCTAGGGTATCTAATTTCAAATCCAGTGTTCTTTTCATAAAACCATGCTGTCTTTTCTTCCTACACCATTACCATTAGGGATTGTACAGAAAGACAAATTCTGCAGTACAGAATTGATGTTGTGTATATATATATATATATATATATATACATATATATATATATATATATTTGTATGCATGTATATACACACACAAATATATGACAGTCAGCCAACATTTCTTATTTTTGGTTTCTGTCTTTAGTAGTATCTGAGTTATATGTAATCAAGCTATTTGTTCTTTTTTTTTTTTTTTTTTTTTTGTCCGTGAATGCTGCTTTCTTGTCTGAATTTCCTTAAATCCCTACAGACACTGAGCATTGAAAGAAATTCACAGAAAAGGAAACTGGCTTGTAGAATTCTTCATTATAATTTTCTCAATTCAGTCAATTTCAGGAGAAATTTTGCTGGAAAAATTATTGGAAATTTTTATGACTAAGTGGAAGCAGAAGGCAATTGCCAGGTGCAAGTCTGTTCCCACATTTCTGTAGATCATTGACCTCAGTGACTACTGGTTTCACTGTATTTACATCTTCCAGAATACCCTATTTACCAGATTAGCTAGATGATCAGAATCATTATTCTCCATACAGCTGAAGAATATTTGGAAAGAAGCATCATTAATCATTTAAATAAATCTGGCACAGTTACAAATCTTTATTATGCATCTAGATTTAATGTTAAATATAATTTTTAAACTATCAGAAGTGTTCAATTGACTGTACTTATTTTGTTCAATAATCTCTATTTGGATTCTTCTTCTCTCTCCAAACCCCCATTCAAAACTGTAACATTTGTTTCCCTCTTAAAGTACTCCTTTGTTTCTCATGTTTTATATGCATGGTGGTACTTGGGAGACTTTGCTCAAAGATGAGGCTGCAATATTTATTACCATTGCTTCATTCTTTCCCCTGATCCATAGGATACACCTTTGTCAGATCAATCTTCTTAAAATATTCCAGGCAATCCAAAACTTAGCTCCTGTCTATTTATCCAACGTTTTTTAAAACTATGATTTACCTAAATTAATCCTCTGGTACAACCATAAGCTGGTCTGCCAAACATGTTATATTTTCCAAACATGTGAGTACTTGTGCCTTTACTTACCAGTTGCCCTTCTCACCTTTCTTCACTTTTATATGTGCCTTTTCCTTCTTCATGTCCAGGCTACATACCACCTTTTCTATTTGACCTTTCCCTATCAATCTTGGTCTGAAGCAATCATTTTCATCTAATTCTGGTGCTCTTGTTTTTCTGATTCATTTGACACAGTATATATTGTCTTTTATTATATTTACTTTTTATGTATGTTTTTATTATAATGCAGCCAGGTCTCTTAGACCATGTCATAAGGAAACAAGTTATGGCAGGACTAGTCAGGTTGGAAGGGCTTCAACTATAGGATCAATGACCTTGTGAAGACCGATATTGAGAGGCACTGGAGGATGAGAAAGACTTGGGAGAATTAGGTTTGAATATTGGATGTAGTCTGATATTCTAACTACTTGGTGGTGAACAAATAATATAATGGACTTTGTTTTTCTCATCTATTAAAAAAAGGGATAATACTTGTATTACTTTCTTCTCTGGGTTATTCTAAAGAAGTTAGTTTTTAAAGCTTAAAATGAAAGATAAATATGTGTTGCTTTTATATTTTAGAAGGAACAAGTTTTGTGTAGGAATATACTTAGGGTTTAGTCTCTTATGTTTGTTCTGGAATAAAGGCTTTAAAGTTTTCTAAAGTTCAGTTTTCTCATCTTCATTACCCAACTTACAGGGCTGATAGGGATAGGAACCAGGACCTGTGATTTCATTGTTGGAAGTAACTCCTGGATAAGGACATGCCTTCTACCAATGAGAGTAGGCAAGTTCTCTGCAACCTAGTCTTAGAGAGGTGTATAAAGGGCTGAAGGATAGGTATCTTGCTCAGGGTTACCCAGCTTGTATATGTTAGAGATAAGACTTGAATTCAAGACTTCCTGGCATTTTGCAAGCTATTACATTTGAAGAGAGAAAGTAACCAATAATAGGTGGAAAGAATTAGTGCTTCATCTGTGTTATGGCTGAGGTGGTTGTATGAGCTTTTTCAAGGACTATAAGAGGTTCCAGACACTCTTTAGGATAGACTCCAGGGAAGAAGAAAATGTGTCCAGGGACACATTAATTAGTATGTCCCTGATTTACCATCTTGCCTCTTTAAGGCCTTAGGAGATTTTGCCTTGGATGAGATCAGACCCTCTTATTTTAGTTGCCCTGTGATCTCACCTTGCTCTCATTTTCTACATTGTCTGACATAATCTAATATGTAATATCTCTAATTTGTTGTTTGCAGATAAGTAGATTTGCTGGCTATTTTATATTTATGGTATTCTTTTATGTAACCAGCATTTGATGGGGAGAGCCAATTCCAAGGATGCAAGCTAAATAATAAAGACCATAACTACTCATGCTTTTGCTCATTCTGTACCTAGACATTTAAACTTTGGAAATGATTGTATATTGCAAACAAATACTCAGTGTGCTCCACTGTCTTGGGAATGTAAACTCCCATAGGGAAGGGATTATGTAATGTATGTGCTAAGGACACTTTGTGAGAGCAAAGTGTCTATTCTCAACCCATGAAAAGCAATCGTTATATCCCTGGGGCTCAATGAAAGTTAG
>JAJPUD010027225.1:1235-13562 GCA_023553655.1 Myrmecobius fasciatus | reverse complement strand
ATCTGTCAGATTGGCTAAAATGACAGGAAAAGATAATGATGAATGTTGGAGGGGATGTGGGAAAACTGGGACACTAATACATTGTTGGTGGAACTGTGAACGGATCCAACCATTCTGGAGAGCAATTTGGAGCTATGCTCAAAAAGTTGTCAAACTGTTAATACCCTTTGAGCCAGCAGTGTTCCTACTGGGCCTAGATCCCAAAGAGATCTTAGAGGAGGGAAAGGGACCCATATGTTCAAGAATGTTTGTGGCAGCCCTTTTTGAAGTGGCTAGAAACTGGAAACTGAATGGATGCCCATCAATTGTAGAGTGGCTGAGTAAATTATGGTATATGAATGTTATGGAATATTATTTTTCTGTAAGAAATGTCCAGGAAGATGATTTGAGAGAAGCCTGGAGAGACTTGCATGAACTGATGCTGAGTGAAACAAGCAGAACCATCAGATCATAATACACAGCAACAACAGTATTACATGATGATCAGTTCTGATGGACATGGCTCTCTTCAACAATGAAACATTTCAAACCAGTTCCAATTGTTCAGTGAAGAAAGCTATATACACCCAGAGAGAGGGATATGAAATGTGGACTACGACATAACATTTTCATGCTCTTTATTGATGTTTGCTTACAGTGTACTTTTTTTTCTCTGATTTTTTTTTCTTGTAGATAGGATTTTTCTTGCACAACAACTTGTCAAGTATTTTATCATTATGAACATGTAATGGACATCCTGCCATCTAGAGGAGGGGTGGAGACTGGGGGTAAAATTTGGAATGGAAAGCTTTGTAAAGATCAATACTGAGGAACTACTTATACATATGTTATACAAATAAAAATCTTTAATAAAAAAAATAAATTCGCACTAGGTTACATTCCCCCCCCCAAAAAAAAGAAAAAAGTAAACTCCCTTCTGTCTCCATTAAATTTTCTCCAAAGATTTATCATACTTAACTTTTCTAACATTTTGTTTACCTCCCTAACTTCTTTCTTATTCATTTTGTGGCTTGATTTATCAAGTTCTGAGAGAGGGAGGTTGAGATCCCCCACTAGAATAGTTTTGTTGTCTATTTCTTCTTGCAAATCTCTTAACTTCTCTACAAATTTGGATGTTATACTACTTGGTGCATATATGTTTAGTATTGATATTGCTTCATTATCTATGATACCCTTTAGTAATCTATAATTTTCTTCCTTATCTCTTTTAATTATGTCTATCTCTGCTTTTACTTGATCTGAGAT
Source organism: Myrmecobius fasciatus (assembly GCA_023553655.1). Taxonomy (NCBI): domain Eukaryota; kingdom Metazoa; phylum Chordata; class Mammalia; order Dasyuromorphia; family Myrmecobiidae; genus Myrmecobius; species Myrmecobius fasciatus. The sequence goes on along the minus strand of JAJPUD010027225.1, from coordinate 12,317 downwards.
CAGGATTGCTAATCCTGCTTTTTTTTGTTGTTGTTGTCCACCTGAAGCATAATATATTCTGTGCCAACCTTTTACCTTCACTCTGTATATATTACTATACTTTAGATGTATTTCTTGTAAACAGCATCCTGTAGGAGTCTGTCTTTTAATCCAGTCTGCTATCTGCTTCCATTTTATGGGAGAATTCATCTTATTCACATTCACAATTAAAATAATTAATTCTTTATTTCCTGCCAACTTCTTTACCCAAAGTTATGTGTTTTTCTTTCCTTTCTCCCTTCTCTCCTCTCCAATATTTTGCTTTTGATGACCACCTCCCTCAAATAGTCCTCTCCCCTGTAGGGCCCCCTCATTTTTATTCCTTTTCCCAATTCTATTTTCCCTTCTATTAGTCTTTCTCTTTCTTTTCCCCCTTTCCCTTCCACTTCCCTATAAGGTGGGAAAAGTTTCTCTGTGAAACCAAATATGTCTGATATTCTTTCTTAGAGCTAAATCTGATGACAGCAAGATTCACACAATGCTCATCTCCCTCCTTTCTTTCCCTCAACTATGATAGGTTTTCTTTGCCTCTTCATGAGATGTAATTTCCCTTATTTTACCTTCTTTTTCCTCTTTTCCCAGTATGATCCCCTTTCAACCTCTAGTTTCTTTTTCATATTATCAAAATAAAATCAAATTATACTCACATTTTCTAAGTATACCATAATAGAAATATAGTTCCTTCTTGCAATGATCTCATTTCATTTCCCTATTTTTCTTCTACACTTTTTTTGAGATTCTTTATGCAGTCTTCCAGGAAAACCTTGTGAAATGGGGACCAGCTCATGTCTCCCTTTGCAGCTTCCTCTGAAGTTTATTTACCTTCAGGAACCTCAGGATCTGAGGTCTGTTCTCTCTCTCCACAGCAGCTGTCTATGGTGGGAGTTCTTTCTGTTTTTTTTATTCATTTTTTAGGGCTTGATGTGTGTTCAAGACAAAGGAGTGATAGTTGTTTTAATTTGACCTGGGGCAATTCTGCTGATTGATTTCCTGTGCTGGATAATCAGGGCTTAGGTCCAGTGCTCCTCCTGGGCTCAGTGGTTTAAAATTTACCATTTACAAAAGGCAAATTTGCCAAATCACCTGCTTGTAACCAGGACAGAGTGGCCTGAGAGGCTCACAGAAGGTTCCTAGGTGCCTGGAAACTGCCATGGCTCTGAGTCCCAGCCTGGCTTCCTAACCTGGTCTCCCCATGCTGCTGTGTGGGCTGGGCAGACTGTCCCCCTGCCTGATTGAAACAGACCTGTTCTGAAGTTCTTTTGAGGTAACTTCTAGGAATGGTTGTACTCCAAGTATTTGTGGATTCTTTGACTTTAGAACTAGTTTAGAGACTTAATCTGCTGTTGGTTTTGAGAGGTCAGAAAAGGTCCCAGAAAGTCATGTTTTCTCTCTGTCATCTTCGCTCTCTACCTTTTCATTTTTATACCTTACTCCTTGCTATATTCTACTCAATTGTAATTCGCTTCTTTGGGTTCTTAAAATAAAACACTCAACTCAGTCTAAAACAATTTTTTTTTGGCTGTTCCCCATGGCTGAATTGCTCTCTCTTTTCATCTCTGCCTATTGTCTTCTCTGGTTTTCTTTGTCTCAATTAAAATCACATCTTCTATAGAACATCTGATCACTCCTTTAATTCAAGTATCTTCTCTCTCTTTATTACTTTCTATTCATCCTGCATATAGTGGGTACATATTCATTTGTATGTTTCCTCCACTGTTAGAATGTAAGCATTTTATGGCCAGGGACTTTCTTTATTCTTTTTATATTTCCAGCACTTAGCATAATGCCTGGCACATGATAAGGACTTAATGATTATTTATTGACTGATGCTAATATATTGATGTAATTTTAAGAAAAATCAAAATTACATACTAAAGAAAGCTACTTTTGATCTTCAGCAGTACAAAAATATTTTTAACTGCCTTAAATGTGAGACATAGAATACTCTAGTATTTGAAGAACTAAGACAAATGTTTACCTAAAAAAGTTATAAAGAGAGACAGGTGGTGGACATTCCTGGCTATAACATCATGCAAATGAAGACACAGGAGAAATAACAGTAATAATCCTATTAGAGAAATGTAGCAATACCTGAAATTATTCAGGGGGAATAAAAAGGGATTAGTCACTGGCACAAGGAGACCAAATAAGGGAGTCAGGTCATGTTTTCCATTGGTATTTATGATATATCAAAAAGAATTTAGCAAGAACCCTAGAACCATAAATTTATGGGGAAAAATATGTGCAATAGTGTTCCAAGATCATAAAATACATAAGGACTGTGATCTAACTTATTCTAGGAAATACCCATGTTAATAAGACTTTATAGTCACCTGAATACAGAACAGAAATATGACTATGTTCTTGGCCTTTTTGAATTAAAAATCATGCTTTGTCAATGCTTTATCAATCTGGAACTTTTCTCACTGTCAATAACTTCCTTGCCTTGAGCATTCTATCATCTCTATTGTCTGTTCACAACATTCTTCCTTTTACCCATTGGTGAGCATCTATTTTGTGGAAGGGCCCAAGGTAGACCATCTTAATTTTCTTTCAGACTTTTTTCTGTTCTTTTAAACTCCAAAATCCTGCCTCTGTGGCAGGAACTTTTATTTCACCCACTCCCCAACTTTTTAGTTTTTTTTTTTTGTATGTTATTCTACCATTAAGATATAAGATCTTCAATTCTGATGGACATGGCTTTCTTCGACAATGAAATGTTTCAAACCACTTCCAATTGTTCACTGAAGGAAGAAAGCACAAGGCCTGAAAAATAGTAAATTCTTAATAAATGTGTTATTTCTTTCTCCATCCCTTCTTCCCTTCTTAAGTTTCCAGAGGAATAAGAATATTTTTAAATTGTTCAAAGTTATACTGCAACCTAGAAAGGGAATGATATAAGAAAATGCCTGAAGTAGCAAGATCACTATCTATTAAGCAGTCTTTGTTTCCTTCTTTTCCAGAGAGTTTTTCCATCACAGCTGAACCAACCATTTATGACATTTGCAATGATTCTATAAATCAATTGATTAAAAAGTTAGTTTATTGGCAGCAATCATCATTAGGAGGATCATTTGACTGACAAGCTAACTCCAATTCCCTCTTAGGAAAATCCCATATATTTTACAGAATACAATTTTCCTCTTGAAAAGGTAAGAACCAAAAAAGAGGAATTTATAGATATTAAAGTTTGACAAAATTGTGCTTGTCTTATATTCTTCCCTTATGTGCATGTCTCTTCCATAATTGTAAAACAGAAAGAAAAAAGATTAATCTTCATATTCCTGAAAAAGTATTGCTTTAACAAACAGTGGATTTTATGAATTATGATAATTAAATTAGTTATTACAAATGCAAGGTAAATTTTGTTTACACATTTTACAACAAATTAAAGCACTATTTTCATGTTATAGCACATTATCCCCTGTATACTTTTGCATTTGTAACATTATTTCAGTCCTCTGAATAAACACCACAGCTCATCTTGGTAGAAAAATAGGAGGGTGTGGGGTGGGAAAGGTTTGAGAGATTTGTTTCTTCTTTTCATTTCCCTACTCTATTTTTTAAAGTAATTTTTCTTATTTCCTAGTAAAGGGCTGATCATTTAGAAAATGATTTAGCCTATTAAGGTTTTGATTGAATATTTGCATAATAATAGAATCAAAGATTTCAGGATGCATGAAACTTTAGAAATCCTCTTATTTTGCACATATTAATTTTGCAAAAAAGGAAGCTAAATGACAAAGGATAGTACTTTCTTGATAAAGATCACATTATTTTGAAGCATTTATTTGTTTTAAACACACTCTTCAGCTTAAAATACATGTTCTTCTCACTGTATTTCCAAACCACTTTATCTAAGAAAAAAGTTTCTTCTAAGACATCATGAGGAAACTTTGTCTCACAAAGTTTCCCTTAATTTGTTTATTCATCACGACAGTTACTCAACATTCACGAATTAAATATCTTAATATCTACTGAATACAGAGCAAAAAGCTAAAAGTGATGGAGATACAAAATTTATATTAGAAATCATCTCTAAGAGGTTTACAATTAGGGCAGGCAGATGACACAGTGGATAGCACACTAACCCTGAAGTTAGGAGGACCTGAGTTCAAATCTGAATCAGACATTTAACACTTCCTGGCTGCGTGACCCTGGGCAAGTCACTTAACCCCAATTGCCTCAGCCCAAAGAAGAAGAAGTTTACAATTCAAGAGAGATATAAAACATAAACACAGATAACTGGTGCAGCTAGGCAAGTAATGGTTAGAGTGATGGACAAGGCAATAGGAAGAGTTGAGTTCAATCAAATCTTAGATACATACTAATTGAGTGATTCTGAAAAAGTCACTTAACCTCTGCTTCTGTTTCATCATTTGTAAAGTAGAGATAGCTACATATGGTTGTTATGAGAATCAAAAGAGATAATAATTGTAAAGTGTTTATCGCAGTGCCTGACACATGGAATTAGAAGAAATGTTAGCAATGATGATGAGGAGGAAGAGGAAGATAATGTTTATTGAACCTAATTTCTGGAAGATGTAGTAGAAGATGGGGAAAAAGATATAAGAAATATGAAATAGTTTTAATCAGAAGTTGGAATAACTCTCCTTCTGTGATCAGAGTGAAAATCAAGAAAGTGTATAATGATTTTGAGCTCATTTGAGAAATACCAAAAAGAATCTGAAGGAATCTAGATGTGAGTGTGAATTTATCATTGCGTCTCTTTAGTCTTCTATGTGAAGTAGTATTAGCTATGTCATCTTTCAGAAGTGTGGAATGAGGTAAATAAATGAAAGAAGAGGCAAAAAGAAAACACTTAAAACATTAAAAGAAATGAGATGAGTTAATAAAGAGATAGCAAACAGATTACATAGCTGCAGCAAAAGTGTAGCTGAGGTTAGATAACATAATATTGTAATAGGCAAAGATAGCTCTATTTTATATTTTTTTTTTCAGAAAAGACAAGCATTCGTGGAACAGAAATGTAAAAATCATGTATTCAGAATAGACCTGAAAATTCATGAATTTGGAAGAACAAAAAGGTAGGGATTCTATGACTTTCAGTGAAATGTTGACATATCAATCTGGTGGTCAACGCTAGGTTTGTAGATGAGTTGAGTTAAGACTACAAAAATGATCTGGAAGAACAAAGATTATGAAAGGATTAAACCTCCAAATCAATGTAAAAAGAGAAAGAACCAAGTTGACAGGTACAGGGAAGGACATATCTGAACTCTTCCTGAAACTCTTCCAATTACCTTTAAATAATAACTCCAAACAACTTTTGAAGTGTCAGAACCCACAAAAAATGAAGTGAAACAATTTTTCCAGCTCAAAATATCAGCAGGAAAGGTCTCTTGCAACAGGTTGAGAATGAAGCATAGTTTTACACAGGCCCTGCAAGTGCAGATAAACCTAGTAAACCAGGAATAGATCTCAGGCCACTGAATCAGTACTAGCAGTGGCAATTTCCAGACTTCTCAGTCCATAGACAATAAAGACAACTTAGATGGTAAGTAGAAAGGGTCTATAATACCAGGGTGAGCGGAACACAGTCTAGTGCAGGTTCCTCCAGTGTGTGATAGTTCTAGCAAATCAGAAACAGGTCTTGTGAGTTACTGAATCCATAACTTCTGGACTTCTGGAGCTCTCAGGCCACAGATGGTAGGAAGGTAGAATCATCGGTCAGAAGAAAATTACAGGAGTCTCTTTGCTAGCATTAAAGTAGGACTCTGTTGTTTTCTCATACTCAAATATGGGTTGTAGTCCTGGGTGGCAGTTCCAGGAGCACTAGCACATTAGAATGTGTGGCCATACTGAAATGTGGACATTCCTCACAATTCCATGGCAGAAAAAAATGCTTGTGTTCATGCCAGAGCATAAACCAGGAGAGAAAATAAATACTTCTGGTTAGATCATATTACCTTGGAAAAACTGAAAACTCACAGAGCCCTAGAGGTATCTCTGAAAACAGTTGCACAAAATACCTGCAGCTTGGTACAGTGAAACCTTAAGCTGGAAGCAGATCCCTAATTTAAAAAAAAAAGTTAAAAGTTAAGTAATAAACTGGGAAAATAAGCAAAGAACAGAAAAAAATTCTGACCAGAGAAAGTTACAATAGTGACAAGGAATATCAAAACAACATACTCAGAAGAAGATAACAAAGTCAAAGTTCATGCATTCAAAGCATCCAAGAAAAATATGAATTAATCTCATTGTGGAAAAGTTAAAAAATGTGAAAATCAAGTTTTCTTTAAAAAGGTGTAGAAAAGGGGCAGCTAGGTGGTACGGTGGATAGAGCACCAGTCCTGAAGTCAGGAGGACCTGAGTTCAAATCTGGTCTCAGACGCGTAACAGCTGTGTGACCCTGGGCAAGTCACTTAACCCCAATTGCCTTAGCAAAAAAAAAAAAGGTGCAGAAAAAAATCAGGAAGAGAAATGAGATGCCCCAAGAAAATCATGAAAAATAGAGTTAATAGCTTGGTAAAGAGATAGAAAAAGAGAAGAAAACTTCACTTTAAAAAGCAGACTAGGACAAAAGGTAAAGGAGGGGCAAAAAGCTAATAAGGAGAAAGTCTTAACAACCAGAATTGGATAAATGGAAAGAGTGACAAAATAATAATAATAATAATGAATACAAGAAATAACTATTTTAAAATCACAATTAATCAAATGGAAAAGAAAGTGCAAATTCTCACTAGAGAAAAGGATTACTTAAAACTTGGAAATTAACAATTGGAAGCTAATGACTTTATGATAGACCAAGAAACAATAAGCAAAACCTAAAGAATGAAAAAAAAACCCAAAAAGCAGAAGACGATGTCAAATATTTCATTGGAAAAACAACTCACATAAAAAATAGATTCAGGAGAGCAGTATTAATTTTTTTTTATGATGATCAACTGTGAATGACTCAGCTATTCTCAGTAACACAATGACTCAACATATTTCCACAGGACTTATGATGACAAATGTTATCGACTTTCACAGAAAGAATTGATGAAGTCTGAATGCAGATCAAATATACTATTCTTATTTTTTGGGCTGAGTATATATATATATAAATATATGTGTGTGTGTGTGTGTGTGTGTGTGTGTGTGTGTGTGTGTGTGAATGCTTCCACTTGTTTTGTATTTTCTTTCCCAACTATAACATATCAGAGTGCTTACTGTCTTAGGAGGGGGAGGAGGGGGAGAATAGAATTTGAAACTCAGAATTTTAAAAAAATGTTTAAAAAGAGTTTTACTTTGACTTCTGGGGATGGAGCTAAGATAATGGAACAAAGCCAGGAAGCTGTCTCAGTTTCCCACAAAAATCACATGAAACCAAGGCTCTGAACAGTCTGACAGTATGAAACATTCTCCAATTCAAGATAGACTGGAAAAACTTTAATAAAAGTCAGTCTCAGTATGGTGAAAAGAGTGTTCAGGCCAACTCAGACAGACTCTGGGAAAGTTGGTGAGAGGGTTTTAATCACAACAAATCAGCAGCTCAGACCCTCAGGCCTAGCTCAGTAGAGGAGCAAAATCAATGGGGCAGTTTCCAATCCCAACTCAGAGGGCAAACTCTGGGAAAACAGGCTGTTTCCTTGACAGAGCAGGCAAAGATATGCCCTACAAGGGGTTACTTCTCGATGCCAGGGCTCAGAGCTGCAAGGAAGCTTGGGACAGTGCCATCTTTACCCCAGAAACAGAATTCCATGATAAAAGTAAAAAAAAAAAAAAAGAAAGGGGGGGGGAATGACAAAAGAAAAGAAGCAAGAAACAGAAAAGAACCTTGACCATAGAAAGCTACTATAATGACAGGGAAGACCATAATACCAACTAAGATGAAGACAAATTTCCACAGAAGAAATCTCAAAGAGTGATATGAGTTGATCTCAAGACCAGAGAGGCTTCTTGGAAGTGTTCATAAAGATGTTAAAAGGCAAATAAGAGATATAGAAGAAAAAACATGAGAAAAGAAACAAGAAGTATGCCTGAGAGAATCAACAGTTCAGAAAAGGGAGAAAAAGAATTGACCAAAGAAAAGAACACCATAAAAATACAACTGGCCAAGTGCAAAAAAAAATGCATTGAAGAAAACAAAGAATATTACTGCAAAACTCTAAAACTATAGTCTCAAGAAAAAAAAAATGCTGAAATCTGCCAGATGAAAACAATTCAAATATCAAGGATAATTCTTGAATATGCTGAAGGATTAACCGGGATCTGTCAGCTTTTACAATAAATGATCAAGGGGCCTGAAATACCATATTCTAGAAGGCAAAGGACCTAAAGTTATAACCAAGGATTAATTACACCATGAGACTCAACATCTTCTTTAAGGGAAGTAAATGGAGCTTCAATGAAGTAAGAAACTTCCAATCATTTCTACTGAAAAAAAAAAACAGAACTAAATGGAAAATTTAATCTACAAACACAGGACTTAAGAGACCCTTAAAAAAGTAAAAAGAAGAAAAATATATATTATTTAAAGTTTAAAATGTTTATGTCCCAAGATGGGAAAATGAAACCTGTAACTATTGACAATTGTATCTGTCCCTGGGGCAGTCAGAGGGGGGCATCTCATGGATTGATGGTCTGAATGGACTCTGATGTGATTACATCAAAGAAAAAGGCATTCAGGGGTAGAAAAAGAGGAAAAGGAGAGGTATAATGGGACAACTACTTCATCTGAAGAGGTCCAAAAGTCCTATTATAATTGAGGAGAAAGAAGGGAGTAGGATGAGGATTGCCTGAAGCTTGATCTCATCAGTTTTGGTTCTAAGAAGGAATAATTTAATCATTCAGATGGGCATAAATTTTATCTAACTTTATAAAGAAGTAGGAGGAGAAAGAAGTAAGAAAAAGGAGGGGCAGGATAGAAGGTAGAGCATAAACATTAGGGAAAAAAAAGTAAAAGAAAGGAGGGGGGTTTGTAGAAGATAAAGAAGTGAGTAGAGTGTGTTATTAAAAAACACTACTAAGAGAAGGGGCAGGGATGATAGGAGATAAGGTATTGGGTGGGATAGATAAATGTACTGCTAACATAGAGAGGGAAGGCTGATATGATATAAAGTAGGTGAGGTAGGTAAAAAAAAAAACACTACTAAGGAAAGGATAGAAAGAAAGAACTTAAGTATATCAGGGGAGAAAATAGGATGAATAGAAATACAGAGCAGATAATCATAACTATGAATGTGAAGGAAATGAACTCTCCCATAAAACAGAAGCAAATAGCATACTTGATTAAAAATTATAATCATACTATATGGTGTTTATAAGAAACACATTTGAGGGGCAGATCCAAGATGGCGGAGTGAAAAGGTGACTTTCTGCCTCTCCTCCAATCTTCTCTCAAATCAACAATAAAATAAGCCTCTAAACTGATCTTCAAGTCAACAAACTCAGAAATATTTGGGCACGGCTCTCTGGATAACTTCATATCAGGTTAGTCTGACTCGGACTGAGAGATAAATAGACAACTCCCGTGTAGGCCGGAAGTGAGGGTGGGACTTGACTCAGCTCATCGTGGCAGAAATTCCAAACTCCAAACTCCAAATTCCAAACACCTGGAGTTTATCTGAGGCACTCGGGGCACTCTGCCCTGATTGGGGGCAGGTGTTCTGGCAGACTTGCCTTGTTTAAGGAGTAATTCGGGTTTAGTCCTAGCCCCTACCGGCCCAGCACCTTAAGTCAACTCGCCGAAGTGCCCCAGGGCAAAACTTTTCAGCCGCGTTTTTTTTTCCCTACCTTAAAGACATATCCACGCTGTCTAAAAAAAAAAAAAATGATGAAGAAGCAAAAGAGAGCTCTCACCATAAACAGCTTTTATCAAGGCAAAGAAGCATTGACCCCAGATCCAGAGGTTCCATTAGACAAAACTCAAGAGAAAATCAGCAAGGACCATCACTAGTCCCCTTTTCAAAAGGCCTTTCTGGAAAATTGCATAAAGAACCTCAAAAGAGAGCTGGAGGATAAATGGGAAAATAAACTGAAATCAGTGCAAGAAGGATACAGTATCTTGCAAGAAGGATATGATGCCCTGCAAAAGAGATATGAAAAAGACACCAATTTATTGAAAAATAAAATTAGTGAACTGGAAAAAGAGTGCAATGAACAAATTGGCCAGTTACAAAAGGAGCTTAAAAAGGTAACTGAAGCCGGGGGGAGGGGAGGGGCAGAGCCAAGATGGCGAACTGCACAAAGCTTTCTCTGTGAACTCCTCCGACATTCCCTCAAACCCAGACAAAGTAAGCCTTAAAACTGGTTTCTGAGTGAGGGCCTCGTCAAGCATTTGGACTACAACGCACTTCTATAAAAGATCTACCTTGAAAAAACTCCGGAGAAGGTTAGCCTCAAGGGAAATCGGCCGCTGGTCGCGATCGGACTCCAGCCGGGGCGGAAGTCAGGGCTGCGATAGAGGGGCGGATTTTGGGCACCCAGGAAGCCCCTGGGAGACACCTGGGCCACTTTGCTCTGCTTGCAGGCAGGTGCTTTGGCAGATCTGCCTTTGGAAAAAGGTGGATCGAGAACAGCTGAAAACCTGGTCCTAGTGCGAATCTAGCCCGACCAGCCTCAGACCGGAAGTCAACTCAGCAAACTGCCCCAGGGCAAATATAAATTGTTGCAGTTTTCTCGGCTTTTGACCAATATCCCAACTTTAAATCATGAGCAAGAAGCAGAAGAGAGCTCTCACCATAGAAAGCTTTTACGGAGAAAAAATAGAACAGTCCCCAGATCCTGACATTATGAAAACAATCCCAGATGAAGCCACAAAGGCAGACTTAAGTTGGTCTCCCTTTCAGAAGGCTTACCTGGATGATTGCATTAAGAATCTCAAAAGAGAGCTAGAAGAAGAATGGGGAAATAAATTGAGATCAGGGCAACAGAAATATCAAAAACTGGAAAATAGGACTGGTGAATTGGAAAAAGAAAACAGTTCACTGAAAAACAAAATTGGTGAATTGGAAAAAATCACCAATTCACTGGAAAATAAAAATGGTGAACTGAAAAACAAAATTGGTGAATTGGAAAAAGACAACAATTCACTGA
>JAJPUD010027224.1:0-10324 GCA_023553655.1 Myrmecobius fasciatus | reverse complement strand
ACTGGAGAGAAACCTTTTGAATGTAATGAATGTGGGAAAGCTTTTAGAGAAAAGGGAAATCTTATTACCCATCAGAGGATTCATACTGGAGAGAAACCCTTTAACTGTAATAAATGTGGGAAAGCTTTTACTGCTGGGGGAAACCTCAGTACACATCAAAGAGTTCATACAGGAGAGAAACCCTTTTCATGTAATGAATGTGGGAAAGCCTTTAGCCAAAAGGCCAAACTTATTACCCATCAGAGTACTCATACTGGAAAGAGACCCTTTTCATGTAATGAATGTGGGAAAGCATTTAACAGAAAGGAATGTCTCATTAGTCATCAGAGAATTCACTGGAGAGAAAGCATCTCAATGTAATGAATTATGGAAAGCCTTTAGCAGGAAGGAATATCTTTTTGAACATCTGAGAGTTCATGTTAGAGAGAAGTCATCTGAATGTAACAAATGTGGGAAAGTGTTTAGTTAGAGGAGAAACCTTATTATACATCAGAAAAAACAGAGTGTACTAAAATCCTTTGCTTGTAATGGATGTAGAAAAGCTTTCAGCAAGATAGGAAAGCTAAAAATGCATCAGAGAATACATACTGGGGAGAAACCATTCGAATGCAATGAATGTGGGAAAACCTTTAACCAGAATGTATACTTTATCATCAGAGAACTCATACTACAGAGACCCTTTTCATGTAGTGATTATGGGAAAGCTTTCCTTTGGAGAACATGCGTTATTTGTCAGAGGATTCATACTGGAGAAAAACCCTTATAATGTATGAATGCAGGTAAAGCCTTTAGCAGTTACATTTAAAAACCATCAGAGAACTCAAGGTATTCATCCTGGAGAAAAGGCTTTTGTTGTGAATCTAGGAATGCCTTTGGCTGGAAGGCAAATCTTATTACACATCAAAAACTCATAAGAGTGAAATCCTTTGATTATAATTATTGGAAAAAGGTTCATGAAAATCTCATCCTGGATAAAATAGAATACAACAAATCAATCAAGCATTTATTAAGTGCTTATAGCAATATCAGACAATTTGCTAAATACTGGGGATACAAAGGTAAAAGAAATAGTCCTTTCCCTCTTAACAGTTTATATTCTAATGAAGGAGACAACCCATGGCTGTATAATTATATATGTGGCATGTGCTAAATTAATACAAGTTAGTTTAGGGAAGGTACTAATGACTAGGAGAGCAAGAATCCATATATAAGATTGTACTTGAACTGATACTTGAAGGAAACAGGAATTCTAGGGATAGAGGGAAGGAGGCAATGACTTTCAGATATGGAGAAGAGCCATCCTGAAGACTTACAAATAAGAAATACAATAGCCCACAACGTTAGCCTTGCAAAGTTTGAGAAGGCAAGTGATATCTACAGAAATTGAAAAGGTAGAAAGGGATCAGATATAAAAGGTTTAAATACCAAGCTGAGGAATTTATTTGGAAACCATAGCTAGCATTTACATGACACTTGAAGTGCTTTATGAACCTCTTTACAGTTCTTGGAGGTACGATTTATAGACAAGGAATCAAAGGCAGTCTGAGGTTGTTTCTTGCTCAGCATCGCACAATGAAACTAGACTTGAAATTCAGGTTTCCCTGATTTTTACCTTCAGTGCTCTATCCTCTGTGCACTTGCTTGAGTCATTAGGGAGCTACTGGAGAATGAGAGGGGTTTGGGAGCGAGGAAAAATACTTTCATGATCAAACTGAATTACTTTCAAGGCTGTGAGGAGGAAGCATTGTCATGTGGACAGAGAATGCAGGGAGACATGTTATTGCAGTACAGGTGCAAGATGATGAAGGGATGTACTAGGATGGTGTCTGAGTGGAAAGAAGGGGATGTTTATGAGGATATTGCTAAGGTGGTATAGACCACTGGTTTGACTCCTCCAATCCCCACAATTCCTTATCTTTGTACAACGTCTGTGGAAACAAAATTGTTCTCGAACTGTTCCTCACAATGGTAATGCCCTAATCAATTATAGAAATATTGGGAGGAAATGAAAATCTGGGGATTGAGATGCCTGGGTTTGAGATGTCTGTAGAACATTCATTTAGAAATGTCCTGGATCAGGACATAAAATGGAAGGAACTAAGGACAAAGAGTGGGCAGCTCCTATAGATTGTGAATTTATCTGAATACAAATGACTTTGAATCAATAAGAGCTATTGATATCAGTAAGTAATATAATGTAGAGCAAAAAGCGCATTTTAGATACACACACAGTTAATGGTCATGACAGGGAAAATCATCAGCAAGGAAGACTGAGGAGAAGCATTGTCTAGGTAACAAAAGAACCAGTATTATGAAAACCCAGAGATGATAGAGTAGTCAAGAAGAGAGTGGTAGTAGTATCAAATGCCAAAAAAAAAAAAAAAAAGAGAGAGAGATCAAAGAAGATAAAGAGGGCATTGACCTTGCCAATTAAGCAATCACTGGCAGCTTTGGAGAGAGCCCTTTCAACCAAGTATTGAAATCAGAAACTTTTTTACAGAAGGTTGAGATGAGAGGGAGAGGAGATGAAGGCTCTGAGAACAGAGAGCTTTTTCCAAGTTTGTTTTTGCCAAGAATGAAAAGAACTAGGTGAGAATAGCAGAGGTGCCAATATCTTGGGTAAGGCAATGGTGCTTGGGACTTGGCTATGTGTGTGGGAAAGAGGAAGGAACTAATAGGTAAGGAAAATGAGTGAATGTGGGCAAGTCATCAGTGATTGGAAAGCTTATTAGAAAACTGATACTGGAGAAAAACTCCTTTGAATAATGTACTAAAACAGGTTATATTAAAATCAGTGCCATTTGATTACAGGATGACAAAACAAATTATGACATGTGGATATGATGCAATATCCTATGTGGTAAGAAGTAACACAAAGAATTAAAATAAACATATGAAATATGAAAAAGAAGGAATAAGAAATAATTTACATAATAGCTACAGGAATATAAATAGAAACAACAACAAAATAACCCAGTGCTGTATAATTATAATGACCAGTTTAATCCCAAGAGAATCAAAGAATATACTTTCCTCCTGTAGCAGGAAAGGAGGAGAATGAACGATTAAACACATTGCATGACGCTGGCCATCTTCCTCCCATGTTTCTTTGCTCCATCTTCACACTTTCCATCTTAGGGCCAGGAAATACAAGTCCATCAGTAGCCTTATGGTCTTCTATATCACTTTTTAGAATAAATCTTGTCACCTTAACTACCCTTCTTAATATGCATATTTTCATATTAGTATGAAAGCTTAAGGAAGGTACAGTATTGCTTTTTGTATTTTTACCCCTAATGCTTAACACGGTGCCTGGAAGTAAGAAGCATTTAATAAATGGGTTTTTCATTTGTTCATTGCATGTAAAACTTGTTAGATGTGGTGATGGCCTAGAAGTGCAGAAGGACATTCTTTTCCAGTAATAACATTGTGGGATCGGTTTTGCTTAGCTATGCCTATTCTAAAGAGGGCTTTTCTTGGCAGCAATAGGTGTAAGGATTGGGTGAGTTTTGATGCCAAAACAAGCAATACCAGGAAAGAGCAAAAGGACATTAGTGATGGTATTAACCAACTAAATTTAATATATAATTTTTTTTAACCTATGTGCAATAAAGATCACTAGTTTCATATGTGATCTTTGTTTTTTTGTATATTGGAATGTCTGTTATTAATTGAAGTTTATTATAAAAAATAACTGAATTAATTTCCCTGTGTTACAAAGGACAATTTTCTATGTTGTAGAAAAGGTCCTATGAAATTACATATCCATTAAAACATGTGAAATCAATTCAATCATATTTTAAGTATTTTTTTTTAACCAAGCATTGTGCTATATGTTAGAAATACATGTACTAAGGGTGGAATTTCCTATTGGAAATCACATTCTAATGTGGGAGACTTTTGTGTGTGTGTGTGTATATGTAACAGAATGCATGTAAAGTTGACTATACACATACAAAGTCATTAAATTTAACATGATGTGGAAGGGCATTAGTCATTCAGGGATGAGGAAAAGCTTCCTGAGGAAGATCATACCCAAGCTACATCCTAAAGAGAGAGAATGACTACTAAGTAGAGGTAAGGCGGAAGAGCTTTCCAAGCATGGGGTGATGATCAGTGAATAGCTACAGAAATAAGATATACAGTGTTGTGGTTCAAGAACAGGAAGAAGGCCAATTTGGCAAGATTTCAGAGTGGGGACAATGTCTAACAAGGCTGGAATGGTAGGTTAAAGCCGGGTTTTAAAAGTTAAAGGAAGAGATTGTATATATGCAGAGTAAGGAAAAGTCAGGAGTCAAGAATAATGTCAAGTTGAAAAATCTGGAAGGATAGTGGTGTCCTTGAGAGGAATAGGGAAGTTTGGAAGAAGGAAGAGTTTAGAGTTAAAAAAAAAAATGTTAAGTTCAATGTTAAGTATCTCATGAGTCTAAGATGTTTGAAATGTCTCAACAGGCAATTGGTGACACAGTATTGGAGGTTGGAGGAGAGACAGCTGAACCTGGAAAAACATCTGCATAAATACGATAGCTAATGGACCCATGGAGGCTAAGGAGGTTATAGAGAATTATAGAAAGAGAGAGTATAGAGAAAACAAGAGAAGGCCTAGGATAGAACCTTGGTGAGCATCACAGAGGATGTGACATGAATGATGAGTCAGTAAAGGAGAGAGAAACAATCAGAAAGGCAGGTGATGAGCCAAGAGAGATTAGTGTAAAAAAAACCCAGAATATCTAGGAAGAAGTGGATATGAGTTTCATTTGTTACAAAGAGGTTAAGAAGAATAAGGATTAAGAAAAGATTCAACAACTAAGATCATTGGTTACCTTGGAGAAAGCATCAGTTGAATTTTAAAATTGAAGGCATTAAAAGGGGGAAAAAAACCACAACACCTTCAAAATGACAAATTTCACTGGCCTGAATTGATTTCTTTTTTCTTTCTTTCCTTTTTCCTTTCTTTCTTTCAGAGTCACTAAACTGGAAGATCAGTAAAAATATGGTGATCCATAAAAATATAAAGTCTGGCAAAACATTTGATACAGTCATGATGTTGCTCTTAGAACTGAGCTAGAATTATATAGTACAATTAAATAGATCCCGAAATGGGTTTAAGATCAGTCCTTGAATCATTAGTGATTTAATGTTGAAAAATCTGCAATAGGAAAGTTCTGGAAATTTTACTATTAAAATATTTTTATAAGTGACTTAGATGAAAACAAATGAATTTTGGTTATCCAATTTTCAGATGACACAAATCTGGTAGGAAGAGTGAACGTGGTTAAGAGTCCAGAACAGCAGGTTAAATTTCAAAGAATTAAATAAGATTAATTGTTAGGTCTTACATTTGGATTTTAAACAAATTTTCAAAACTCCAAGATGAGATTTAAGGGACACATCAAAGTTTGGTTCAACAGCAATTGGAACCAGATTTAGAAGGTTTTGTTACTTTCAATCTATGTGAGATAGTAGCTTAATGTAGCAACCACACCACCACCAAAAAAAGCCCCCAAAAACATGACATTGCTGTGGTGCTTTAAGAGAGTTATATTTTCCAGAAATGGACTGTTCTCTGCCCTAACTTAACCGTATATAAAGTCATGTGTTCAGGGCTGAACAACAGCAGGGTATTCCTGGGCCTTTTTTATTAATTTTTTTTTTTTTTTTTGAGGAGGGCAGTCCAGCATTGTTTAGCCTGGAGAAAAGACCCCAGAGGAACTCTTAGCCATCTTTAAGTATCCGAATGGCTGTCATTTGAAGGAGGAATTAGAATGATCCTTCTTGACCCCCAAAAGTGGAATTAGGAACGGTGGGTGTTAAGTTCTTTAGGGGGGAACTTGATATTAAAAAAAAAACTCAGAAAAGCTCTCTTTAAGGCCTTTTTTATGTGGAAAAATTAATGGGGGGAAAGTGCTGTTGTGTAAATGAAGTGATTTGTGTTCTTTGTCCGAGAGTGTGGGATATTGCCCCTCTTAGGGAGAAACACTTTGATATCTAAGTAGAAAAAACTTTTATTATAAACTCTGTGCACGAAGAAACAGCTTTCAGGTGAAATCATGGATAAATGTACAGAGAAAAAAATCATCTATGGTCTAAACCTGAGGAATTAGATCTGGTTCCAAAAAGTGGAGTGAGGCCTTATTTATGTGGAAACAGTTGACAATAATAGAGGTAGATAATGCCTTTTTAATTATTTTTTTTATTTATTAAAAACTAGAGAAATGTGAAGAACTATTGTCTAAGACACCAAAGAAATCAACTGACTTGCTGGAGATTTCAGAGCTGAAGTCTGGTGGACACCTTCCCCAATGTGCATATATGTATGTTATGAGTACAGAGGAAAAAGGAAACATTCTAGAAACATTTGTAGGTGGAGGTATGATTGAAAAATGGCTCTGGGTTTGATGGGAGAAAATGGTAGTTTTTTTGGTAGTCTTTTCGAGTAAAAGGAGAATCTTGGAGGCTCTCATTTAAGCCATTGAATAGAACCACCAAAGGGAAAAAAGCAGCAGCACAGCTGTGAAGCTCAACAGATGCTGGGTGGGATCTATGGCCCTTCCAAGGAAGCAACTGAGAAAAGCCAGCCGAATGGTTGGCAGTGGATTGGATGGAATGATGTCCTTGGCCTTGAGAAAGCCACCAGGTGACAGGTGATGTGCTTCATTATGGATGGTTGCCCTTGCCTGGGAGCTGGCCCAAACTGGCTGGTCTGGTCTTCGTACCTCAGAGAAAACCATTCTGTTTTGTTTGCTGATTCTCTGGCTTAAAAAGGACTGAAAAGGGGAAGGAAACCTTTCTAAACACTCGGAGGGGTGGTCCATCGAAAGAGTTTTAAAGACCATGTTCTGGCATCGAGATGTCCCCAGCAGAAAATTGGCAAGGATCGGAGGTGAGGCGTCTCACTGCGGCTGCAGGTGGTCTTCCAAGCATGTGCCCGTTCCTCACCGGAGCTATTGCATCTACTAGTAGAAGAGGTGGTCTGGATTTATATCTGTATGTTATTGTTTATATAATTAATACAGAGTGTGTATTCTTCTCTCATGTCTGACTCCTTGTGTCTCCATTTGAGGTTTTCTTGGTTAAGATACCAGAGATCCTAGCTCATTGTACAGATGAGGAAACTGAGACAAATAGTCACACAGCTAGGAAGTATCTGAGGCCTGATTTGAACTCAAGATGATCTTCTTGACTTCAGGTCTGGGTTCCATCCATTGCACCAGCTGCTAATCCTTCCTCCTTACAAAAATGGCTATTATTAATATCCAAGTGGTGGGTTGTGATCAATAGAAAACCCATTTACAAGAGGGGCTCAGCAGCTAGAATGGTGAATAGGGGACGTATATTTCCTTCCAACAGGTAAGGACAGCCTGAGAATTGGAGTAGAACCAAGCTGCAAGAGTGGCGTGATTCGTGGAGGGATGGAGCCAATCCGAGGTGGACATATGGACCCCAGACCGCACACTCGCACCACATTTACTTCATTGCATTTGAGGGGCCATTGGAACATACGATGGAGCCGCCCCTTCTCTCCCCCAGTAAATGCCAGTTAGGCTAATGAAGGCAAATACATGTGGAATGGGTTGTTTCAGGTAGCAGTGGGGTCCCCTTCATTGGAGGATTTCAAATCAAGCCCGAACACTGGCTGGGGACACTGGAGAAGGGGTTCTTGGGGGAGTTTCTGGATCGACCCCCATCCCCGCCCTCGCTTTACAGCGAGTCGACGAAACTCCCCGATTTGGCGAGCCTGGCATCAGCAGGGTGCTCTGGGCGGCTTCTTAGAGCTCTAACCACTAATCCTTGCCCCTAATTCCCCGTTCTCCCCGTATTCCACCCTGTTCTGGCTAGGCGCCCTTAGAATCACCCTTTACTGGCACTCTGAACCCAGCCCCCTCTCCAGACCAGACCGCAGCGCCTTATGGGGATTGGAGTACTGAGGAGCGCGTGCGCAGTACGGTCCAAGGGGCTTTCCCCATGGTTTTGAACTTTATTTCCCAGAATCCACAGAGCTCCTACTACCACCACCTCATCATGTATGGATTGATGCACAGTGCATTATGGGAACGACATTGGCAAAAAACTAAAGGATAGGCGGCCTGGGTCCGGCGCCTGAGGCACGACTTCCACTAGGCCTTGGGGCTTCAGCTGCTAGTGCCTCTTTCCATTCTAATTATTCCCATTGATCAATCCTTTCTATAGACGTGTGAGTTTAGTTTATTTTCCTGGGTTTTTTTTTTCCTTCCTTTTAAAATTCCTATGCCTATTTCTTTCCTTTTTTTGTCCCCTCTCTTTCCTATCTCAAGTTGACTAGTGAAAAACCTCTCTTTCCCCCTTCAACTTAAGTTTCCTTTTTGTGCATCTTTTAAAAATAAGTTTGTTTTTTTTTTTGCTTTGATCTCTTCATTAATTTTCTTCCCTTTTAGTCTGTTTTCAAAACTTATTGTGTGATACACAGGTTATATGGTATATTTATTTTTGTATATTTGCTTACAAGCATATATATATGTATGTATGCATACACATGTATACATACACACATACTTTTTAAAATCGATGGTCTCTTAAAGTTGGTTTCTGAAAGTTAGATTTTTTAAGTGTTTTTGATATTGTTCCCTTCGTGGATATATCTTCATTATTCCTAGCACCTGATTTGCTTTTTTTGTTTGACAATCTGATGCGTGAAATCTTAGAGTCATTTTGGTCAATCAGTTGTGGTTTCCTTGTTCTTTGGTCTGAATTTTACATCACATAAAATCCACAGTGGGTCTCAAGTGGGAGTGAGAGGAGTGGGCTGCCCCTTTGTTAGATCTCTCTCCTACTGAGTGATGTAGTAAAACTTCTAAAACGGTTTTCAGGTTTGTGTATGTTTTCAGAACTCCTCTAAAACCATTTGAATTTAATGAGTATGAGAAAGCCTTCAGCAAGAATGAGATGGTCAAAACATATTTCATTTTGAAACTAATGCTTTGCATGTCATGAATGTGATGTGGGGCAGACATACAAAGTGCAGACTGGCCAGAGGATGCCGGGAGGGTGGGGGAAGCCACGAGCCCCGGGTGTCCCGCGGGGCTGCAGGAACTGGGAAGAGCCAGAGACGTTTGGGGAGGAAGAGCAGGTCTCCGGGTTCAAACACGGGAAGGAAGGGTTTACTTTTGTGCTTTTTGTCCCCAGAACCCGGGGAAACCCAGCTCATAGCCTCCCGGTCTCGTAGATCCAACCTGGGCATTGAGAGGGAAGGACCAGCCCCGCAGTGCACAGGAGCCCCAGGAAGGGCAGGAAACCAGGGACAGACGCGCCTCTTGCACCCCGTGCACGGAGAAGCGCTGCACTGAACCTCTCTCGGCCCAGACCCAGGGGAGGACAGGGGGGAACCCTTGCGCCACAGGGTTCTAGGGGGGAGAGGGGGTGGTTCTTCCTGAATCCCAAAGGGATTCGCCTAATTGCTCTAAGTCTCTAAGGGGCCTTTGAGCAAGCCCCACCTCTTTTCCTAAATCTACCATGGACGACAACTCCTCCTCTCCTCATGGAGTCCAAAGGGGGCGGAGGCTGCGGCCCTAGACAAAGCTCAAATGAAAAGCATCAGGAGATCTTGATGGCGGCACCAAGGGAGACCCAGCATCATTTATCGGCTTAGTAGAGTAGATCCCCCAGAACTGAACCTGAGGTTGTAGAGCCTTTGTGCAGGAGGGGCGGCACACTGAATCATGCAATTAGCTGTTACATAAGGGCCAGACAAAACGGTCATTGTGGAGGGGAGATCTGAGGGACCACAGAAGGAGGTTAAGGACCCGGTGCAATCAAACCCAGGAAAAGAATAGAGCCTTTTAGAGGGCCCACTCAAAGCTTTCGGAAAAAAGGGTTGCAATGCTTCCTGGGAGATGTAGTCTACCTCAACGAGTCTTATGCGCGCGTTGGATGGGAAATACTACTTTCGCACTCTACTTCCCAAAAAGCTTTGGGGATAGTCGTCCAGTGAAATGCATCATGGGCATTCTATTTTCCCCTTTTTGAATGCATTTCTGACGACCTGACCCGGAAAGGGTAAAATATAAGAAGAGCGCCGGCGCCAAGCCAGCTCCTCGCTCCCCGTTTCCCGCTTCCTGTTCCGTCGGAGGCACCAACATGAGCGCGGGAGGATATTTTGACTGAGCTCGTGCGGCACCTGCTTCTGCTCTCCCTGCTCTCCTTTTCCCACCTTAGGCATGCTTGCCTAGGTGTCCAGAGTAATGACGGGATACTGCGCACGCGCTTCTTCAACTCCGCCCCCATCGCCAAGTTCCTTGTGCCCGCCATGCGGTTTGTGTCATTGCGCACGCGCGGCCTCGGCGCCAGA